>LUCH01001342.1:0-86173 GCA_013368495.1 Paragonimus heterotremus
TCTGCAACCTAAATGCCAAGCTCGGCGAACATATCAATACCAGTAATGGCTAAATCGAGCAGAGGGAGTCTGACCAGGACGATGCCGCGTCGGAGCGTTGACATGTTGTGTCCACGCTCTCCGACGGACCAACGTCGATAAAGAAGTCGAGAATCCGTTTTCACATTGCTGGTGAGAAACTGATGCCCAGTTCATCTTGGGAGCATTGAAGTCGCCCATAATAAGCAATGATAAACAATTTATGCATTTTCCTATATATTAATATACACATTATTTCTGCATTTAAGTGTAAATTCCGCAAACCAACATCAGCCATACAGAAATTCGAAAGTAACACACGTTTACGTCGTTTTCGTTTATCGCTCGATTAAAACAAAAACACACGCCCCGTAACAGACATTTCGGTGTGTTTTCCTCTTGTATCAGATACCGGGGTAAAATAGCGCAATAGATGGTCAATTTTTTTTAGCCACGATAACCGAGGAAATCATTGTCTACCGCTAGCTTTCGTGAGAAGCGAAAAACTGGAGCTCACAAACTCAAACGTTCCGCGCGAATAGCCATAGTACTATGTATGAGAGAGACCCTTAAAAACGTGTACGACTGCTTCACAGAGCATCTGGTGCAGGCTTCTATTCCATGTATCTGGGAGTTTGGTTTTAATTCATATTTGTTTTAATCGGTCACTGGCTATCCTTGTTATTTACAGCGCGCGGATTAGTTTGGTCCAATTTTGACTCTTTCCGTCAGAATTGCGGAATGTCGTGCACGAAGATTGCGGTTTTTTCTTTCCGATTGCTTCTCAGCATATACTTGACAGATTCACGTAAGTTTGTCCTTTTAAACCCGAGGCGTATCGATGAAGCCATGCGTATTAATATAAATTTCAAAACGCACACATTTGTTGTTCCAAAGCAACACAAAACCACATTTTTAATAAGGCAAAATGGAGTCTTTTCTGGGGTAAAATGGGGCTTTGTGAATTAGTTAGTTTTTCAGGACAAATAGATGACATAATTCCATGCTATGTACTTCTTGCGATTTCTTTATTTCTGTTGTTGATGTTGGTGCCTGTATGTTAACACCTGCCATTTTTTGTTCTGTGTTAATGCATCACTTTCACACAACTGATTGAGTTCTGTGTGGGTTGACTTCAAAGGCGAGTAGGTTGTCGTTATCCGTTACTTGTTGTCATCACGTTGTTTCGTAATATTGATTACATCAAAAAGGAAATGAAAGATCGCCGTTCGGTGTCAACTATTTACCGAATATACAGTGTCCCAAAAAGCCCCTCGGGGTCCCCTAAGGGACCGTATGGGGCGTGCTGTTTGGGTTAAACTGATATGCCGATTGTTATTTTCAGTTGGAACAATGTGATCACAAGCATTCGATTCGTGGTGTGATAGAACGAAGAAACTGTTCGACAGTGTCACAAGACAACTTACACTAACTGTACGATTAATTCCACCACATTAAGTACGCTGTATAGTTGAAGAACATTCCCCGTAGATAACAGAGGAATTCCAGCTAATTCAGTCTTTCCAGCGTATGGAAATTGACTGTTGCTACAGTTTGCTCTCGGTGACAACGACCGCATCCAAGTAGAAGCCAAGGCACATGAGGACAAAGTGTGTATTGATTCAAACAAGTAGTTTATCTGTACCATGAATGTACCAGGTATGAAGAATAGTGCGTAACAATTGAACAAAAAGTTCGAGGACTCTACACTAGTTACATTTCCAAGAAATGCTTCTGGGGTTTGTTTATTAGTTTTCACGTGCAGTAATCGTTGGACTGAACGTAAATAAGTAATGAAAAGAAGAGGTAGTATTTGCAATACTACGTAGAGTTCCGGGCGGGTTTTCCCGCCAAATGTCCTATGAGTGAGCTGGAAGTGCAGTTAAGACTGTCATAGGGCGCTCAGTAGACCATCGGTGTACGGTCAGGGCCCTGGCCAAGATACTCATCGGATGGCTGGCCACAAAATACGTCCCAGTCAACACAAAACTACACTCAAGTGTCACATGGGCATAATTGTTGTGGCGGTTATTCAGCAGAAACGGTTCTGCTAAAGCTTGAAATGTGCAGGTTATACTAAGATTCACCGGAAGTTCAGTGCGGTAAGTCATTTATTACTTGCGTTAATTAGACTGACCAAACATAAGTTACTACTTCACACTCTACTTTCTGTTTCAAACCGGCATCGTCTTCGTCAGGTTCTTTCTGCGCCGGACCTAATCATCACTAATTAGAGCCATCTGGTAGACCGGGCTGATAAAACCGCCACATGTACAAAGTCATCACTGTTTTTTCGCATTGCTGTCACTTGTTAACTATCACAAAAGCCAGCCGAAACCTCCACAGTTTAACGTCCTAATTTAGCTATTTTTAACGGCCCTTAAAGCTATCGCTGTCCACTTATTAATGATTGTGATCCTGTGGGCCAGAAGTATTATGCATCCTAATGACTTACTTGTACCGCGCAGATTATGAACATTTTACCCTCGCTCACCTCTTCTTCGTAGAATACGTCCTCGTTTCGACAGCCGCTCCCACTTGCTCGCAAAGCACCAACTTACGGAAATTTGGAAGTCCTAAACGCCTTGCACAGTGTTCGAGATCGGTGCAAGAGCAAAATGCTTGACCACACCTAGCTAATGGAAGAGAAGACCTTAGTGATTTAGAGTGAAGAGTAACCTCTTGCAACATGTGCTTTGATTGGGAAAGATTGCGCCGTTATAGTTTCCTCTGTCATTGCCCGACAATGGGACTTCTTCCATCAACCTATTTGCTGCCGAGTTATTCAGGGAGTACTGGTAAGTGGCTTTCAACGTGACGCCGTCGAATTGACATTTTAATCTACTGCTGCATACTTCCGGCGGTTACTCCTCACTGCTGACTTCTTAATACTGAATGCTGGAAACCCTTTATTCATGTATAATTTTATATAATGTGTTGAGTCCAAATAAGATCCACCCGAGCATCCTCGAAGTAGCGTTAACCAGTCTGGCAGAACCCGTTCATGAGATGTTCAAACAACCCATCCCAACCATTACCTTTCCTAGTACATGGAAAGATGCCAGGTTCACGGAACTCTTCAAGGCGAGCGATTGAAATTCCACATTGGGCTACTGGCCAGTATACTTCACCATCGTTCCATACAAGATAATGGAGCACATGACAAAACTCGCCTCCCTCAAATACTTCCACGGGAACGATCAGTGACTATCCATACAGCATGACCTTCTTCCTAGCCGGCGATGCATAATAAATGTGGTTATCTTGATGAGTAGCTCAATGGGGACCAAATCAGGTGGTTACATCACAGACGCTATCTTTTTCGATTCCGTTAAGGCTTCCGGTCACGTCCTATATAGCCTTATCTGGCAAGGACTAGAAGCTTATGACGTCTCAGGAGATATTATTCTCAGGATTGTCCCTTCACTTGATGGTAGAGCGTTTGGACTTAGAACCTGACTGTACTTTTCATCTCCCTACTTGGTTTATACGTGAGCTTCCCGAGAGTCAGTATTCCCTCCTGTTATTTAGCATTTGCACCAACGACCTGCCGGACAATATTATCAGCATCTCTGTTCTTCAGGATGGCGACATATAAGTTTGAAATACAAGTGATCTCAGTATACTGCAGGTTGGTCTTGATGCGGGTAAACGCTGGTTGTACGATTCGAGTCTGCCAATTAAAGGTGCACCCATATAAGGTAGTGAGGACTCTGCCAATGCCTTTATAGTTCGTGGTTCGTTGAGCTCGGTAGATTTCACAGAGCTACCTGAAGAGAGATTTAGGCATCTATATATTGATGAGTAGTAGGGGATTTTGGTTTTCGTATAGATTGAACATCACTCACAAGTGATCGCAGTTGTCCAGTCGGCCCCTTTTGAACAGCGGAAGCACTAGGTTTGAGTTTCGCTCTCATTAGAGTCAGTCACTGCCGGGACTAGAACTCCGGCCACGCTTTTCACTAGGCAACGTGTTGACCACCGCATCACTGACCCCACATTAGGCATGACCGATTTGTCGTATGTGAATGCCGAAACATTTTCGTTTGTGGGTAACGATCTGGTTGCCCGATCACCTCGAGAGGAGACACAGTCTGTATATGATTTCGTCTTCATTATCAAAAGCAGCAATATATCAGCGCGTCGCACGTATGCGTAACTGCGGTACTACCATGACGAAAACAGCAATTCATAGGAAGAGACAAAAGGAAGGTAGGAGGGACCTAACTTTTGTGTATGGTCTGAGACAAACACATTGGTAATAAACCTTTGACATCTGCATACCTTGGTATTCTGTAACCATTTCTGATCTTAGTCAAACTTTGTAACGCCATAATGTACATATCAGTCGGTAGCCCATTTGGTCTGGACTTGGACCCACATAAAGTGCTAAAGAGACTTGGGTTGTCTAGCAACCTGAAGTGACTGTGTGAAAAAACCTTCTGGCGAACGAAACTCACTATTCCGTTGATTAGACTTAGAATTCTTGCATATAATTGGAATGTTTGTTGAAGTTTTTGTATCGTGCGTCGTCATCATCATCATCATGATAGACGGCAATACACCAGTGGTTCACGCTGATGCTTAACTGCCCCACAACTACGAAGAAGAGGGAAAAGCAAACCCTGTATAGGAAGAGAGAATTGAAGAAATGGAAAGAAGAAAGGACCTAACAACTAAAAATAGCTACACCTATATGCGAACATACAACATCAAGACAGTCTAGAAACCAACAAGAATTTGACAGTGAAAAGGTAAAGGATTAAAGGTAAGAAACTAATTACTGACTGTCCCCATGTATGGTGGATTACCAGAATAGTGTCAAGTTAACTTTCCTCTGCTTCCGAGCACAAGAACTTAGTTTTTAAGGTGTAAAGCTAGCGTATCAGAAAAAGCTCAAATCTGTTTGAACACAGTCTTTGAGGGATTCACTGTTTATTCATATTTAAGAAAGCGTACCGGTATGGTACTCGTAGTCATTCCGGACTTGATGTTTGTTAGGTCTGAAGCTTTATTTTGCGTCGTCTTCTATGATTTCTGCTGCAAACGAAACCCACTGAATCCACTGAATCATTTAGAACTATCGTCGACAGAAATGCTTAACTTCCTTACAACGAAAAGGCTTGAATCGGCTCACTCGTACCAGATAACATCGATCAGCTACAGTTGTTTGTTGATAAAACAGCATGCAAAAACAACGATTCATAAAGGAATCAACGGATCATCCCTATACTTTCCGATAAAGGATTAACAGAATTGACTGTGTCGCTTAGGTGGTTTCTAAACTATTTAGTAAATTGTCTTAATCAGAAGCAAGTGAATGCAATGCAACCAGTAGAAGGGGATATAGTGAATCTGCAAATTATAGAACTGCTGGCTAGGTTGATCAGCATAAGGACACAAACACCACATACATCTGGTCTTCTATGAATACGCAAACTTGAAATCCCGTGTGACTCATTTTATGAATGATGAACTCACGTTTACGCAGTTTGGCGAAATGGTTAGTGGAAGTTTTTGGGCCTGTCGCAGCCCACTTATGCACTTACAGCTTAAAGGACACATTTTTGTTGAGAGCATATGCATTCAAAACGTTACATAGAAAAAGGCGGCATCTTTCGATGTGCAGTGTTTGTCAGTGTACCGCTTGCTTAAGTGATTGATACCACTTCTGATCAATTGATGGAAACTCACATTACACGGGATCGGTCTATGTTTCATCTGCGCGAACTCCTTACTTTGTTCACGAAAACTTTTACCTTTATTTACCTGGCAGTTTCATCACCAGGTAGATGGTGTAGTCATAAGTAGTCCGTTTGGACCTGTGTTGGTCAATATGTTTATGGCGTCTTTTGAAATGAAGCGGTAAAATATCCTAAGCCTAACGCTTCTGTTCAAAGGAATTATCAACGACGTAGTTGTAACTTGCGTATCAAACAGTCAGACTGAATCTGTCTGCACTCATCTTGACGGCCTGCAATCTACCATTAATTATACTAATGAATGCGGGGATGGCAACCAGTTATCATTTTTGGACATCCAGCTCACTATGCTGGAAGATGACTCCCCTTATAGTGGTATCTATGTAATAAAAGATGTGAACCAGTCAACTGTTGCACTTCATGAGTTTGCACCAGCTACGTGCAAACCTGGCCAAACATTATGGCACATGGTTCACAATCTCTGCTCCGGTGAGAGTGTGGTAGAAAAGCTCAATTTCGTCAACTAGAATCGTATTCACAATGGTACCCCAATAGGTTTTGTCAAAAGGCATTTGAAATCAGTCGACGCCGGATGAGACATCACAACGGTGGCGATGCACATGTCATTACCCTTCAAAGACGTTCTAAATAAAACGAAGTCGCACATATACATCAGCCAAACTCCATAGGTTGCACTCAAACGCGCGTACCTTCAACTCCAAGAAAAGAGCCAGTGCCAACACTCGTCAAATCAAACTGTATTTATAAATATACCGTCACATACGAAACGCAGTACATAAGCGTTACAATGAAGGTGCTACACGCTGGAATCTCCAGACTCATCCGGAACTGGCTTTGTATACCAAAGTTAGAACGGCTAAGAATGTCATAACACAAAGTTTGCTGAGATTCAGTCATTTACTAGCTCCCTCGAAGACTTTCCGTATGGTTTCGCAGACTGTAGTCACACATCTAAGCGTTTTTTGATGCGTTTGCCTTATACCTTAAAGAAACACTTTTGTATGCTCAGAAGCAGATGAAAGTGAACTTGACGCTACTCTGGTAATTTATTATACCCGGGGACAGTCAACAACTACTTTCATCGAATCCTTCATCTCTTCGTTGTCACATTTTTGTTGTTTCCTACACTTTCCTAATGTGCTCGTAGTAACATTGCCTGTAGTCTACCAACACACACATGTGCACACACATACACACGTACATCATTAGAACCGGGTTATGATTGCTAGCTCGACAAACCCTACTATTTTGCCTGTGCTCACTCATTTCCTCATCCATTCGCTAATCGTTTCCTGTGTCTAACGGAAGCGAACGGACGAATTGTTTCTTGAACATACCTCTTACGTTACAGTTTTGACTCTATTCAGATTCATTGTGGTATAAAACTGCTCTAACGTTCCTGTTTTTGGTTTCAGAAACATGTGACTTTTTCCCCTTCGTGCCACTTGGGATGACAGATAGATTCAATGGCATAAAAGACGATCAAATCACAGCATCGTCCTCATTTTCCGATCAAACAATGCCTTATTACGGAAGGTTGCATATTGCAGATGGTAACTCATGTAGTTGGAACTGTGTTGTTTATCCTTCATTTTAGCTTATTTATATGATTATTCTCTCCGTGAGTTCTGCTTCGTGATTGTACATGTTCCTCAATACGGATTATCTATTCTTCTAAATGCTCCCATATTTATCTTTATAGAGGGAGCTGGTGCTTGGGTTGCTTTGGATCAGGATGATCAGCAGTGGATTCAGATTGATTTGAAGACTAGAAAAGTGGTTACCAGCATTGCGACTCAAGGTAAACAAGGCGCACAACAATGGGTACAGGATTACCATGTGTTGTACACGGATTCAGATGTTCCTGTTTACTGGTCAATCATTAAAGACAATTTGGGCCAACCCATGGTAAGCTGCCTTCACGAAATGCCCCATCCTCTTCACCTTTTAGCTGTTCGACGGGAATACGGATGACAACGGCGTGAAAATTAATAATTTCACCTACGCGATCGTCGCTCGTTACATCCGTCTTAATCCACAACGTTGGTATAACTTGATAGCATTACGAATGGAGTTGTTTGGCTGTGAATATCGTAGGTAACTGTTAATCACGTTCATCTTTCTTAATCAGGTCCTTTTGTCGCCCATTTTGATGGAACGAGTTGGATCGATCTTCGGCTAGATTTGCCTGGACGGTCTACGCAGACCGATCGAGATGAGGTTCGGTTTCGATTCCGCACTCGTGAAGTCAATGGACTTTTATTGTATGGTGATTCCAGTCAGTTGGATTATTTTTGTATTGAACTCTATAGGTAAGATTGATGAGTTGCACTCTCGAACGAAAATTCGCGTGTGATGCCTTTCGTTGGTAAAGGGACAGTTTCTAGCATATTCTGTTAAAATGCTCACATTTTGTGGATTACCGTAAACTGTTCATTTAGTGAGCAAACAGGAATTCTATTTTCGGTAAAACTAAGTTTTCGGACCTGTATCAGCTATTTTAAAGAGGGACTATGGAAAAAAGGCGGAAGTCGGTAGATGCTAACTTGTCATGTTGCCTTTTCGATTCCAAGCAAGGATTACTAAAGATGGATATATAAATATACAACTAGCTGGTTGTGCAATCAAAACTGACAAATTTAATTGGGTGGAGGACACATGCGTCAAGCACATACACGGGTTGTTGCCTATCGTCAGCATGATATATTAGGTGCTAATTGGAGTTAACTTGACTGCCTGGGACCAGTTTGTGTGGGGCGATTGACGATGCCAGGATTTTGCATGTATGAATTCATCGTCATCATCACCTTCCTCCTCACCTTCATATTCATCGTTACAACGGCCTTGAACCTGATCAGAAAGTTTTGTGGCTCCAACCGCTGAAGTAAATGTCGTAGTTGCATTCGTATCATTTGTAGTTCTTTCATTCGTTTCTTTTCAGCTAATTTCTGAGATGAATGGATTGGGCTGCATGCCTATATCGTGAACCCGTTTTAGCAAACACCTCATGTTTTGAACATCAGTGACTTCTACCAACGTAACGTCTGCCGCAACGGTTTAGCTAGTGTGGTTGTTATCAGGAGGCTTTAATGGTGAAGGATGTGGCAGTTCGCACGTTCGGTGAATGAGCACGGGTTCAGGTTTATCGTAAGTGTATTCATTTGGCGTGATCATGCAACTGATTGTTGGAAGTAACGACTCGGCACCCTTGGATGGTCGCTGAGTGTAAACTTTCTTACTCCCAAAGATGGTGAACTTGTGCATTACTGTCTGGTTTTGTTATGACTGTATTTCGACGAACCACATCACATGCGCATCATTTTAAAACTTAGTCGTTGGAAGACAATACGAAAGCCAACCTCCTCTGGTACTTTTTTCTACTGTGTTCAGAAACACCTGTGTGTATGCTATACATCTCTATGAATTTTAGTTTTTAACACGTGTCCTCTATCCCGCTTGGTTTGCCATATTTCTTTCATCCTATACCACCAGTCCTTTCCAGCTATTTTGCTTGATATTGAAGAGTACATACGAAATGATGGTCCCCGTTAGATTTCCTGTTTTCGTTGGTGTATTGAAATTTAGGAACCGAATCAATTAAGCTCAATACCATTAGGCTTCTATTTCACCCGGTGAATATCCGAAGACATTCAGATTGAAATTACGGTTACCTGTTAAGTGTAATTTGGTTTTATTTTTACGATTGACCGCTACTATTTGCTGTCAGTTCAAGGTTTTTGTGCCCTGAAGCGCCTGACGGATTTGTGTCGAACACAGTGGGGATTATCATAGTTCGGCTGCATGAATTGATGGAAATTGACAAACGATGCATTTGAAAAACTACACAGTGGAATCTTGCTCGAAACAATTTGGGGTGAATCAGTATTGTACAGCTAAGCCGATTTCTTTGTTTCCTCTAGTCTATCTGTATTACGCGTCATGTAGAGATTGGTGAGTATGTGCTTAAAGTCGTGTTGTGGTTCATATGAGGTTTATTGCCTCGACTCTCCAGAGTGAGTTTGGAAAACGCTGACGGCATGGTGTGAAATATCCTGTGCACAGACATTTTGTTAACCTCTTAAATCTTATAGGAACGCATTTTGTATTCAGCGCACAGACCTGGCAGCGCTGGATAGCGGGGTGAGAATGATCAGTGCTGGAAACCAAGATTTAGGGTGGTCTAACGTGAAACATTTAAGAAAGTTTATGTTAGAAGGTTAAACGGTCATGAGGTGTAGAGAGGATGTTAGTAAGTACTTTCAACCTCGTTAAGAAACCAAGACTTTTAGTGGGGTACTCAATAAAAGGACGGAAACACGAAAAAACATTGGAAGTCTTGGGATCTGGACACAGTTAAGAGAGAAGAAACAAATATACAATTATTTACTCGTGTATGCACAACATCTGGTCTATTCGACAACACAGCAATACTTTTAACTAATTCCAAACTTTTCTTCGTTCTCAGGCAGTACGTTATATAGAAAAATGTTGTCGCAGTAGGCTGATTTCATGTCAGTGCTCAGTAGTGGCCCTTCGTACGATGTCTATTCCGGAGACACATAACCACTTCAGAATATGATAATTTTGGATAAGACCTAATTGTGAAAATTAAGAGTTTCGACTAGATTCGAACCACTGACAGAAACACCACGCCCAAATGCGGCAATCGCTCTACCAGCTGAACTACAAAGCCACGTCGGACGCTTGGAAATTTCACATTTGGACTCGATTATCAACTCGTCCCACTATCTCGTATGGAATCCACTAAATAATCTATGATATAGACTGTCTTGGAAGAATTTCTCGAACAGTTCACGCTAGAATCCACCAACGCCATTGTTATGGATTCCAGCGTGAACTGTTCGAGAAGTTCAGCTAGGATCGTCGATACCCTGGACCATTTGGTGGATTCCATATGAGACAGTGGGACGAGTGGTTAACCGAATCCAACTGTGGGGGGTCCTAGCGCCTGACGTGGCTTTGTGGTTCAGCTGGTAGAGCACTTGTCGCATTTGGGCGTGGCGTTTCTGCGTCTGGTTCGAATCTAGTCGAAGCCAGTTGGATCTCATCTTAAATCCGCCAAAATACTTATTAGTAATACAATGTGGTAACCGATATGCGTTTTCACTTGCCTGTGTGTATTACCAGTGTGTGTATACCGACAAGAACTAGTGAAACTGTATATTACACATGATTGAAAGACCAAGGCGTCCGGGCTGTTCTCTATCGTATCACAGGAGGTGCGAACGAAAGGTTCCCACAGTGTATCGCCGGCTGGTTTCAGAAGTTTAGTGATTAACAGTCAAACCACGTTTAGTAACAGAACAGAACTGTCTGTCTAACTTTGTTAGCTCATCTGTGACGTGTTTTAGGTAAGTAGATAACTTCTTGGTTATAATATGCACTGAAGTCGTAGGCAGTTTTTTGAAACGCAAAAGAGTTTGGTCTTCAAACAACGATCACAATCGGACTGCAGTCAGCCTAACAACAACAAATTACCTTCGGTTTGTACTGAATACGGAAAGACTGATAACAACCTGATCAAGAAAGAGCACATGAAAGTTACAAATTCCAGTCAGTATCTCACCTGCAGGTCTAATTATTCTGGTCCGCAAACTCTACTGTATCCAACCGGCTCCAAATTTGTGCTCGTTATTTGATACAAGTATGAAGTATAAAACGTTTGTCAGATTACTATCAGCATGACTTTTGTGGCTAAATCAAGAGGCTACTGAAATTTACTCTATGAAGCCTAATAATTGGATTTCGATTGTTCTTACTCCATACGGAAGATATACCTCAGGAGGCTATGGACAGATACTTCACTAGAGCACTGTCAGAATGGCCTTTAAGACCACTAGCATTATACATTCTAAATAAGTCAGTTCGGTGGACCGGAAACTCACTCTGAAGTGGTAACATTGAATGCAGCGACTGACAATTCTTAAGTCGAGCAAATTGTCTACTAACTAGGAATTCACATCAAAACACTTAGAATTCGTTCTAAAGAAACCCACAGTAACTGCAAAAATTAAAACATAATTTCCCTATTTATATGTGCCCCACCGTAAAATGCTTTATACCTTGTAACCATCATGCTTCAATTTATTTATTTGTTTTACTATCCGCTGGGGTTTATAATTCGACGATCACTGCATTTATCAGTACTGTTCATTTTTCAAGTTTATACTACTTGTTTAAACCATAAGTAATGCAGTTTGTGAGTAAGACCTTTATTATTTGTCTTAATTGTTTGGATTCCTCATGCGTAGTTTCCTTGCTGACTTGACTTCGTCTAGCATCAAACTTAAAAAGCTGTCGTTCAACGGTATCGTTTTGCTGACTTACTGAACAGCCTACCAAATTCCATAGAGAAACCAGCGTTTAGGTTCCAGCTGCTATCCCTCGACTGCTTTAGTTCAGTCGGTTACTATTGGATATTTCAAACATATATTGCTATCGACCGTTTTACTTTGTGTTTGGGCCATAGAACTCACAGAAGATGATTTCAACTGATAAGTGCTGTGATAATCATGCAAATTTTTTCCTGTAGAGGACGTCTGCGGGTGAATGTCAATCTTGGTGCTGTACCGTCTTCAACGGAACCCACTGATAACACGGTAGACGCCGGTAGCTTGTTGGACGATGATCAGTGGCACGACGTTCACATTATCAGAGAACAAAAGAATTTGAACATTTCAGTGGATCGTATACAAGTTTGGAGGAATTTGTCGGCCATTTTTGTTCACACTAACATGAATCGAAATGTAAGTTTACCTTATATTTGTAATTGAACTGTGAAGGTTGAATGTAATAGCTGGTTCACTGTTTGAGTTACTGCATTTTCTAATCCATTGTCTTACAGAGTATGGTGGGCGGTCACCTTATGTTATCCATTGGTTAGCGACGTATTCATCACACATTTTCGAACATCACATAGTGAAAAATCCTCATCATTTCGTCTTTATCAGATTTTGTAGAACCCTTTCTGAACTAGACTGGCTTCTATCAGTTTCGCTCTGTCTCTAGCAGTTTCGTTTCTACCCGGCTTTGGGATTCACAGAGTTTATCAAGCAATACATTTCGAAACCTATTTTAACATCTAATATTGCTACAGGCGCTTAGTGAGGCTTGCATTACAATATATCTTTATTATCCATTCTTTCACTGTTATTATTCGCATCAGTTGCTTAGAACAAGTTTTATTTGGGGTTGATTCCACCTCGTTGACAAACGAATTGAGAATAACACAACGTTATGAGCAAGTTGTAATACTCTACGTTCCAACCACCTCGAGTGGTCTTCCTCAGGAGTGTTGTCCATCTTTTCTTCACACTGACATTGTGTGATAGTTGGTAAGCATACAGTACATCGAAGACAATATCAGCCTGTCGGTGTGTGTCAGTGTGGTTTCATAATCGTTTACAGTAAAACTGGAGAAATCTCTTGCCCTCAGTTTTACTTTATTGAGAGCTTGGTCGCTAGATCATATATGCATTAAACGTTTTGTAATTGCATTGACTACTTGCAACTTAACCAGTAATCTAATTCTGCATTACAATTATGTGCTTGCTCATAAGCGATCCGCAGTAATGCAAGGTGAAATCACCAATACCACTCCTTATGTACCCCTGAGAAGGGAATTTTCCACTCTTTACCCAATCACATATTTAGCGCATAAAAACGAATCAGTTAAGCGTTTTCGAGTCACAAAATAAGGATAGCCACGATGTTCGTGGAAAACTGGCGAGCACACAATTGGCGTCAGTTGGGAAAAAATCTCCCGATTCAATTTCTTGGTTAATTCAAGATTAGGAAATATTGCTTCTGGTGGAAATCGAGCTAAATAAGGAAAATCAAGAGAAGAATAAGACTGCGTATCTGCAAATGCACGTTTTTACTGCGGTCTGGTGTAAGATGTAAAAATGCACCCAATGGGGGAGCACACATACCTCGATAAGTCAACTGATCATATGATGTAAGATGAAAACAGAATGCAAACACTAGACATAAAATGGAAGTTTTTGGACTTTGGTTAAAACATCAGCAGCCTCATCACTTTATTACTGGAGTCCATCTCCAAATAGTTAACTGAAGGGGGTCGAATTAGGGATGTACTGCTTATATAAATAAAGCGACATACTGCGGAATTTGTCGTATTGATTCCCTATTATTGGCTGAAAAATAATATCAGCACGTGTGGATGTGTTGAGAGACCACCTTGTCAGTTCGAATAACCTGTCCAAAAAGAAAGGGGTAGAAAATCGGCTTGGACCTTTGATGCCAAACCCCCCATCATCCGCGTATGAACGTGGTATGAACGTGGCATGAGAAGACATTAAGAAGGAGGAAAGGATCACACTCTGTAGGACACCAGAACCAATGGTGAATGACAACAGGCTTGATCACTGACTGCGACTGATTGGCTACGATTCGTGAAGTGATCACTTATTAGTTCAGTTGTTGAGGTTTGAATTTCATATTCCTGGATCACTTAAAGTAACGTCTCTTGACGAGCGCTTTCAAGCTCATCGTTGTAGGTTAAGAGGCGTTTATAGACTACTCTGAGTTTCTTCTCAATTAGTGACACCACGAAATAGATTGGACAAGCAAGAACCCCATGAATTGAGTGTGAGCGACGGCATATAAACTGATTAGAATCCGTCATACTCAGTTAATTTTCCACATCAACGAGAGTTAGATTTTCGACAATCTTTGGTGGCGTAGACGTACCTACTATCGGACAACATTTATCTGTTCCAATGTTATGAATTACTGTGATACTTGCCCCATGCAACAGTTAACAGTTTTGCGTCGTGTGGAGTACTAAGTGTATAACTTGGCTAGGAGTTTGTGTAAAAATTAAGCACGGCCCTTAAGGATGTTGGGTGGTCCAATTGCTTCGCTAGATTTTAACCGGGTAAGTTCTTCAAAATCGATTGAGCTCACAAAGAGAGTAGTCTCATCTGTGGTAAAAGAAACCGCAGTGGAGTTGGAAAGGAATTGTTGGTTATCATGATTAAATCGTGATTGCACTCGTGGATGTAGACAGCTAGTTTCTTGGCGGGAGAGTATAATCCACTCAACCTTTTCACGACTCTTCAGATCTCACGGTAGCGTTTATCACTCAGTAGTGTGCCAGCGTTTACCGACTTCTAGCGATTCAACTTGTATCCAATAGACTTTGAAACACATTTCACAGGTGAATATGCTTTTCTTTTCTCCTGTGAAATCCATCGAGACACGGGAAAGAAAATCCATGTGCGCGAACAAGGGTTGCTCCCCAAAGGCAGAAAACATCGAAGGAGACATGTGGGTAACTAGTCAGCCGGCCACAATTGATAAATATGGCATCGTGAGCAAGCCTAAATCTGATGAAGTTTCCATTTCCTGGAACCATCGGCAGTTGTCGGGAAGAGACGGCTATCGTCTAATTTTGCGATCTTCTCAACGATTGAAAAGTTTTGATGTGCCCTAATGTAAACCGTGGAACAGAATTTCACAATAGAATAGTCGGAGTTACCAAATGATTGTGAGTACACAAGTCCAAGTTTCGTTGTCAAAACCGAAACAGATGGATTAACATTCTTTAATGTAAAGACACCGGTGTATACATGATATGATTACAAAGTTAACGTTAACTTGTTTTGAATAGATTTTCGTTGTGAAACTAAAACACCGAATAGTGATTTTTATCGAAAGAATGCTCATACAACCCTAAAATTTCCATAAGCCTATAGATTATCAGGTTGCTTCTCTCCACTTTATTTCATTTTTTAAAAAAGGCATTCGCTGGTGACAAGATGTCTCAGTTTTATCTTACTAGATCATAAACTAGAGGGGTTAATTCCTGTCATCCGTATTTTAACTAACTCCAAGATGTGTTATTAATTACAACCCACTAACTATTATTCAATGTTGACCGGTAATAGAAACAGACATATATGGCTAATGGTGGGCATTTTGTTCAGTTTTTTCAGTCGCGAAAGCGAAAAATTAGATTATATCAGTCATGTGGATAACATCAACAGAAAAGATCAATCTTCGGGAATTATACGAGTCAAGCGATTAGTATCAGTTCCAAGGTAGACAAACTGACCGAGTGTATGGTTTATGCACACATAGGATCGGACACAGGCCATTTCGAATCCTTGTTACACAACAAGACATCGAATAAGTTGGCCAAGTCAACAACATGACCCTTTCCCGTGATGTGCCTTGCAATGAATGATGTCAGTTTTCTGTTCTCCCGTCCTGCTGTCATTGTTAATCATGTCAGTGTGCACGTTAAGCAGCTAGTCTTGTGTTATGTCATTTGTTTTCGTTGTCACCTGTCTGTTTTGCCAATATTGATGTCATTGCAGCTACAAGTGAGCGGGTAGATTAAATGAATGATCATTCCATCAAGATACGATTGTGGGTAAGCTGAGCAACACTTCGAGTCGAATTTGGCCGCAGGGTAGGAACGAGCCAGGACATAATGCAGTTTGCGAGTCACGTCAGTTATGATGTGGACACCTTTTGAATGCCTATCAACTAATTGTTTCCAGTCGTATTCCGGATCGATCTTCTTTTATCATAAATACGGATAAATTTCTCAGATGTTTGTTTGCAACTAAAAATTCCCTCAATATTTCCTCCTCTTCTTGTGAACACTCATCGGTACAAAGTTGCTGTGCTCTGTGAAATAATGTTTACTTTAAGCTTTGTTTTTATCCAGTCGGCATAGATGATGAAAATTGAGGATACTGACCTCTTCAGCTGACTTTGCGACGCATTAAGAATATTGTCAATCCACTCCGTCGACTGGCAATCAGAATGTCTAGAAATTATGAGCTATCGTTCAGTTCGTTCTCATGAGAAACAGAGATTTTGACGAAGAGAATTTAAAAGGTCACATCCTTTGTAGAAGTTTGTCCCCAGCATTAACATCAAGTGGGTACAGTTCAATCGCGCCCAAGGATACATCCGCCAGCCTCGGGCCTGGTACGTCACTCATTATCATACCACACTTCTGTGAAAATTCTCTCCACTAACGAGACCGTGTGACTTGTTCTTGCTGTCCCTAATTGCTTCTATTGAGGACAAGTGGTTGATGCATTGTCACCCCTAAATATATGCACAAGTGATATATGGATTACTTAATTGTAATACGTTCAGCGTAGCCAATTAGAAAACACATGTACACGTCTTATCAACTGACGCGTAATGCTAAAACATATATGCAAGAATTCAATCATCGGAGGCACTTTACAAAGGCATCTCCTGTTATTTGTCAGACTATTAGTAAACACGGTATAACAATTTCTGCACCGTATGCAGTACACCATATGAAACCATCTGTGTATGTTCAAAATCGGACATTTGTGAACTTATCACTGCGTTGGTAACATGTTGGTTAAAATGAGTTGTATTCCTCTTATTTTCTTCCTTTTCACCGTAGGTCTTCTCGTAGAATCCATGTCTCCATGGCTGTTTATTATCTACCGAGCGGTCAATATATGTTGGTTGTTTGTCTGTGTTGTTACCTAATGGTTGCTCGATTAATCGGTGTTCGACAGCTTAACCTAGCACTGCTACTTGCATTGGGACTTCTTGCTTTCAGTTTTTGTATTCTGTATTCATTTCCGTCGGTTCTACTCAACCAATCACGTGACCGACCGGTTCCTTGAGCTGAACGATGATCGTACACACTACACTTTGTCCATGAACGTACACACATTCAAGTGGTCGCGAATTGTTTATACACGCATCTTAAATGACACTCTTAGCATTTCCCAAACCTAATCATGAACAGCACTACTTTAAATCACATTAAACTAAAGTTGTAAACCTTGATTTGGTGATACTGTGCCGTCCCGCGTGACCGTTTCTTACCATTTCTTAACGCAACAACCATTATCTCATGTTGACAATTTACATCAACACATCGCTCTAGTTATGCTCATTACTCGCCTTTACAACGAACTCACCACATCTTTTACTTCAATTTGAAAATTCAGCTCTCTGCCGGAGGGTTGCCACATTTTTCTAATCGACGTGGAATTACAGTTACGCAAAATTTCAAAGGATGCATTGAAGAATTCGTTTTCAACGGAGTTCATCTGATACGTGATGCTCAACGTTCTTTGCTTGGTTCACAAATTGTTCCAGCACAAGATGCGGCAACAATGCGTTGGGATGAGGCCTTAGGTTATCCTAAAAGAAATCCGTTTCTTTGGTGGGGACCACCGCTTACTCAAAATCAACTTAATATCACAGGGTTTGCTATCGGAGGATCTGGTAAACTGAGCACTACTTGTCCTCCGGTTACCACGGATGATTCGGTCATCATGTTCCCCGGTACCAAACAATATGTGGTCTTCTTAAAAATCGAACGTGAAAGTGGCGCTGGCACTTTACAATTTTCCTTCCAATTTCGAACACTCAATCGTGGTGGTATCATGTTTTATCACACCGTGGACAAGGATTTGAATTATATTTCCGTGAGTAACCATAACTGACTAGTTTTCTCTTAGCTTCTCAATTGTTTTATCTTTCGTGATCTAGATTGCCCATTCAAAGTATTCTGTGGTAACTTCAGTTTTCATTGCATTTGGGGTTTGTTATGACAATCAAGTTAACGTCAAAGTGAGTATCCGTTATTTCTTTTTACAATGATTATCGTGTATCTTTTCTCCTCTTAGTTCTGAACGTCAGAACTTGCCGCCCCATGTCTTGTAGCTTACGAGTACAATTGAACTGGGCTTCCACTTTAAGTGTTCCTGCTACCCTTTGAACCATTTATACTTTTGCAGGTAGCCGAGTGCCATTTTGTGATACCCGCTCCGTATTGCTATCTGTCCTCCACGCTATTAACTCATAAAAGCTGGATACTACTTGATACGTTTTGTTCCTCCAACCTGAACTGCCCTCAAACATGGGTTATTTGCAGTTAATGTTTGTTCATACCTATCTACAATGGTTCACCGATCAACCAGACCAAGCGAAACACGCGAATAACATATCCATGAGGAGGCACACTGCGTTTATCCCTGGTCTCGGCCGCACTGGTCACATTCCCATACTCTGCCATATACGTGGACTCCTCCATTTATATAGAAGTCTAGCAGTTGTCTTTTTGGACATCAGAAGGGCCTTCGATTCGGTTGACAAAGCGGAAATCTGAGACTCTCTGTTGAGGAATGGTATATCCGAGAAGTAGATGAACATCCTGAAAGCAATTCGCCGTCAGACCTCGGACGGGGTCTGGAATTTTGTCAACATATCACCGACCTTTAACATCTCAAGTGGGATGCGACAGGATTGTCCAGTCTCTTCTTCCCTATTCAGTTTGGCAGTAAATCAGACTCCAGTTTGTGCTCTGACAGACTACGATTATGATTATTTGGAGTTTCTTCCATGCACTCGACTTCGAGACACAGAAGTGTATACACAATCGCCTTATTATGCAAGGGCTCACAAGGAGCCCGGAACACCTTAGACGGATTAGAGGTTTCAGTTCGTCAGTTTGATATAACCGTTGTACCTACTGAGTGAACGGTACTGCTACAAGATTGATAGTACTCTACGTTTGCCCTCACTTTACGAATGCTAACTCAATGTCTACTGCACGATGCCTTGTTTGTTAGTGGCAAGCTAAGCTGGAAACTACAACCTGGTGATCAGCACATGAATCGGGTTTGGGTATGAAGGCACTCACTCTGAAGTTTGCTTCAGAAGGGCGCTCCAAGTTTCCTGGCTTTGATCTAAGGGAAGGTGAACACCTTCGGTTGTGAACGCTGTTTGGCATGGCGAGGAATAGGAGTTAATGGTGCTGTGGTTACGAGTCTTTGTGTGCATCGTCGTACTGTTTATTACTTTTTACCTCTACATTCTTTTCATCTTACACATTATCTTTTCCCTGCTCATATTGTGGCACGTTTTTTTACTCATTGTGGTCATTGCGTGTTCGATATACACCAGCCAATTAAGGAAGGTTCTGTTCATTGGCGATTGGTGACAATGCCTTGTTACGATTTACCGTCCATCGCCTGTACGACCTGAATCAGACACTGGCATCTATCTTTGTCACTTTTTAATCACCTTCGGAGTTAATGAGCTGTTTGTTTGAGTTCACTGAGTTCACTGAAAATACTTGCAAGTTAAACATTGTCTTCAAGTGATCACAAGATTGTTGATTGGAACACACGGAACAACTGTTCCCTTCTTTCAAGACGATCAAACAACCTGATTATTATTCTCAGAAATTTCACGTAGACGTTGATGCACTCCTGGACAAAAAATGCACGGAGTGTGTGGTTTTTCAAAAAATACTGTATGCGAGCAATTTCAGTTGCTTCTTACCTGCGCAAATAAAATAAAGTTTTTGTATCATTTTTTATGGCAAGCTCTTGAACAGTTTCCCTCTCAGTTGTACACTTGAAGTGACAGTACAACACTTGACTAGGATACTACGAATGCAAATGTTTAAAACAATTCTATATTGATAAAACCAACATTTGGAGTGCGATGACAGTTTACCATCAAGCTTGTAATTTGTTGGATATTTAGCGCACCCTTCGCAAGACAGTTTGTGAATTGCCACATGTGGACGATGAATGGGCCGGCGGAGACAGGTGATGAACCACGTGTACTATACACTGCGAAATATAGTGTAGGTGATAGCAGTCGTTCAAAAAACAACTTATTTTCTCAACTCTATCAGAAGTAACAGTAATATCACTTAATCGGTCTAGGTTTGAAGCGTTAATGTCTCTTGACAACTGGATGGGCTCTACTGCTATGTTCAATTGGTCATTTATCCCAAACAAACCGCTGGTTTTCAGAAGTTGACACTATGTATACTTTCTCAGCGTCCGGTTATCATTTTTGTGCTGTTCAAGTAATCAACTTGTCAACCAATGTTATCCTAATGGTTCACTGCTCATAGTTGCTTCTACGAGAAATGACAGAACATCAGCATTTTTACACAGATGATATTTTTGAATTTCGCAGTCTGCCCTTCAGTTTACAATGAAATCGTATACAGTAAACAATATCTCGCAATGTTTCATTTTCTTATTCCTGTGAATAATGTCATCCGTCAAATACATTTGGTTTGAAACGAACGTTAGCAACATTTTATCACGTACACCTAGTTTTATACAATGACTGTAGTTTTCCTCAACTGATTTTAATATGTTCATTAGCCCTGACTGGATTAGGGTCAATAATCGTTTGTTCGTGAACACGCTATAATCTCTTACACTTACATTACTTTTGCATGAACTAGTGTTCAAAATTGTACCTTTTGTCGGTGTTTGATTTTCTCTTTCAAATTTTCATAGTTTGGTATGGAAGAGAATAAGGGTCACCTTGAGCTGGAAATCGTCTTACCTGGAGTTAATGTCATCAAGTATAAAATACAAAATCGAGATCCAGCCGCCCCTGATGGAACGTTTGCAGATGGCCTGTGGCATGACGTTCAATTCACAATGAGAAAAGATGAGGTTACACTAATCATAGACAATATTGTGCACACAACGATACAGAAGACAACGTTACCGGTAGGTTAACGGTTTGATTGATTTCGTTTTTGGTTGATAATTGAGCACTTATAACCAAGTAAATCCTTTGTTTCAGCATCGCTGTGGATGCTAAGTGGGCAACTTTCTGTAACTCTCACAGCCAGAGACTCAGTGGTGGCACTATTCCGAAGTGGCAGATTGCTAAAGACGTTGATTCGCCCATTACGCCTCAAATTTCGTCAGTCAAGCTAGTCCATTTGACGCGTTTCTGACACAAGCTCTGTAGGCGTTCACGGTCACATGATAACTCCGTAAAATAAGCGGATAATACGTTATTTCAAATCGAAAGGCGTATAGCCGGTAATTTTGTATATTTGTTCCATTTAACCGTGGGAACCAGTTACAAATTTAGTGGTATTCACGCGGGTTAGTTTCAGGCAAAAGTAAAACACCTAGCCTGCCTTAACTACCGTCAGCCATGCTATTGGATAGGCTAGTCGAACGAGGCCTATCTTGTTTACCACGTATCTCCAAGGTATACTGCGTTGTGCTATTGACGCGGCTTTAGTGCATTTGTTCCATAACCATCTTACTCAGTATTTTCTCAGTTTTAGCATGCCCCAGCTGTCATAAGCTAGTTCTTCGGGGATCTACAAACGTTTTATACCAGTAACTAGACGGTACTGATAAACGACATCACCAGGTGTTTATCAAACGTTTAATACTGCAAGGTCCTTGATCTCAAACACTTTCTAACTAATCTGTAATTCGTAACTTCTCTCTCGAATTCTTACAGCCACCTTTTACACATCTTTTACATTCCCAATTAAGTAAAGGCGTTACTTCACGGTCCACGTAGGGCATTGACCACATTGGTTATTCAAGAGTAGACCTTATATTTGTCATTAAGGAAACTCACTTCCCAGAAACAGCCTTCTCATCAGAGTTTTCCTAACTGTTATCCACATCATTTTCTTGGCTGCTAATCATTTCTTCTAGTCATTTGCCGCTTTTTCTGAAACATAATTTGCGATGTGTGGTAGTTGCCACACTATAATCTGCATATGAATATGACGTGATGTACTTCGCTGCTTCAAAACGTTCATAAACCAGTTTTCTATCTACGTTCATGGTCTTTCCCTTGAAGCATACTTGCAAGACACTTGCAAAATCTACCTTCACAGCCTCTGCTAACACCTCTAAAGATACCGTTAATAGGAAATAAACTCGCGGCTGTACTGCGTTGAATCTCCGTACTATTTCTCCATCCGCTCTCTTACCTTAGGTTACAGAGGGTTGAATTCTGCCTCCAGCATGACGACACTGTGACTGAAATGCATCATTTGTTTGAACAAGAATGTATTTCATTCAATACTGTAAACAGTTTGTTAGGTTTTATGTAATCGGACGCGTTGCCTTCATTGGCCATATTCTAGTCAGCTCGTGACTTTTAGAATCTCTGACTTATGCTAAAGACGTCGATCGAATAAAACAATGACTTGGTAGAGGACCTGGAACTCAAGATGAACATGCGCTCACAAATACACCCCACCTAGCTAGCCGATGTCACACTCAAACACTAGGTGATGTCTAAGTAAACCTGTTGACTCTATGCACATATCCAAGTAATACTGCGGCCCAAGATAACAGTGTACTCAAATGTTACAAATATCTTCATCAAGGTCGTGTACTGTCCAACCTACGGTAGTTCGATTTCCGACAACCTATATCTCTAAGCATGATTGAAATCTACTCTATATGTTATATGCATGCGTACACGTTTGTATGCCAAATAAGGTCGAAGATTTGCATCATCCTACAATCAGTGCTAATGTTGATCATAACCGAAACGTCTGTGTTGTCTACTGCACGTGTCAACCGTAGATAGGCTCTGTTGGAATGGACGGATAAATTGAGAGCGGTCGCTGTTGGGAATTGAAAGGATGGTCTCTGGAGAGGTAATATATTCAAAGCAGTGGGTTCTCTTGATCCACATCGTCAAAACAGCAAGAAGGTAAACGTTGCAGGATGTTAACATTTCGATCCATCTCACCAGCCACATACTAAATACATACAGACTATGTAGCAATGGCGCATGACAACAATAGTTGAACAGAGTTAATTTTAGAGTCAAGAGGCCGCTACCAAGCGAGGTCGACAGTGTGAACGATCAATTTTTGCGCACACAACACTGGCTTTTTTGTTTGATCAACACAGCCTCACTGATGGTCAGAATTTCGGGGTTTGGGTTTCGTAGCAACACAGTGAACGACCTGATTGGGTCGACGTTGTGACCCGTCTCTAGGATGTGTTTCGCAAATGACGATGCCGGGTTTCGCGTTCTGTTGCTCCTTTGACTGTTTGTTCGCTCAGCAGACCGAATCAACCATTTTGGGAGGTGTATGGCCATAGGTTGACGCAAGCACCGGTCCATTCTGCCGACATAGCTGTCATTGCAACTGCAAGTGAACTGATAAACGACATGTGAGACAGAATAGTTAGGTGTGTCACGTCTAGCGTTTCCATAACTAACTCCCCGAGTTAATGATAAGAAGCACAATTAAGCTGCAGGGTATGTGCGATTCACAGCTGACTGAAGCTGATGACGCAGTTTAGTAGACAAATAGTCTCCCCTGAATTGTAGTTTTATGAACACCTCTTTTTTCTTTGCTGTGTGAACTGCAGGTCTTCCTATCGTTTTCTCGCTATGAACCGAGATAAATTTATCAGGATATCCATTAGCAAGTAATGTGGTTGTTAGGAATTCTTCCTCTTGTGTCAACCGATCTTCTGTACGGATTCGTCGGGCTCTGTCGAACAATGTTTTAACTAAACTGCGCTTGTAGGCCATAGCTACAAAACTGGAGAACTGGAGGAAATAACGACATTTCAGACGAACGAGACAACGAAGCGAGGAGGCTTCGGTTAGTGGTTGTTCTGGCCTTCTGGATTGATTCTCTGAAGAACATCTCACACTTTATACGACAAATTAAGGGGACATCGCTGAAGACGTTGAGAAAACGCTGTTGAGTCTCAGTAAACTTGTGCACCTGTTCGACTGAAGCCTCCACGTATGAAGTTGTGAGTCTAACAAAGTTAGGGTTATTCAGCGGGAGATTTTGTCTTTTGAGTAGCGCAATGAAATAGGTTGGAAATCGACCAGATTGAATGCAATTCTTATAAAATTCACTTCGAGTCCGTTCAACGGCTACCTTGCTCAACAGAACGCGAAACCCGGCATCGTCATTTGCGAAACACATCCTAGAGACAGGTCACAACGTCGACCCAACCAGGTCGTTCACTGTGTTGCTACGACACTCAAACCCCAAAATTCTGACCATCAGTGAAGCTGTGTTGATCAAACTAGGAAAGCTAGTGTTGTGTGCGCAAAAACTGATGGTTCACACTGTCGACCTCGCTTGGTAGCGGCCTCTTGACCCTAAAATTAACTCTGTTCAACTATTGTTGTCATGCCCCATTACTATATAGTCTGTATGTATTTAGTATGCGGCTGATGAGATAAATCGAAATGTTAACATCACGCAACGTTTGTCTTCCTGCAGTTTTGAGGTAATATATTCGTAAAAATCTCCACGAGCTAAACCGAAGCGGTCCTTCTTCAAAGGTATCTTACTGGAGGACCATTGCATAGCAGCATCATTCAAGCTATGTCCACTTGATCGTCACTTTTGTAACGTTGACAAACTATGAATAATTATCGCTCACTGATAGCCCATTGTAAACAGTGCTGTTTTTTACAATTCATTTATCTCTCCGGTTTCCTGACTACAGCTCAGCTTCGACCGCGTCTCTTACATTGGCGGTGGGCGTCCCCAGCGGTATGGATTCCAGGGTTGCATGCGTACCATCCGCGTTAACTCAATGGATGTGGTCTGGAATGAGTTGGAGCCGGCAGCGCGCCATCGCAGTATCATCAACGGAAGTTGCTTGATTCAAGATCGATGCAGTCCGAATCCATGTAAACACGAAGCACCGTGCTATCAGAACGGAGACACATTTTTCTGTGATTGTACCAATACAGGCTACTCTGGTGCGGTTTGTCATCAGAGCGAATACTTCACATCCTGTTCTGAGGCTGGTCTGTTCTACGCGCTACGCAATCCTTTCATCAACATTACGATCGATATGGACGGATCTGGCGTATTGCAGCCCATCAAGGTGACGTGTGATTTCACTGGTCAGTTAGCCTGCTCATTATCACTTTAAATAATCTTTATGTTGTGTTCGCATGCGTGCAATCAACAATAGGCCTTGCAGGCTGTGACAGCGATAGAGAGAACACATGACTCAGTATAAGTACAAACTATATTGTTCCATTTACAAGCTGTAACGTCATTCTTATACGCGTGGGTAAATGAAGACGTTGGCGGTTGAAAGCGCGACCAATCCGAACGCAGCTTGAGTTTTAACACGAGCGTGGGACACACAAGCGGCCTTGACGCGTATACAACAATGTAACAGTTAGGATTTGACGTCACCCCGCGTGGAGCGCGCTGTATTTTGCTCTGGTCACGTTAGTATCTACAGGGTTTTACGTCTTGTAGGAGGTTTGCACATCAACAGTAATACACAAGGTTGATTATTATCTTTTTTCTAGGAAGCAATATGGTGTTTGGTCCGATTAGAAAGGTTGAACTCAGTGACCACCTGGTAGAAAGTACTGCTCCCGAGCACTGTGCTGATACCCTTAATCATATCTGCAATCAAGCTTCAGGTCGTGTTGCGCCTTATGACAGTTTATTTTCAAGCTTCCCTCTATCAAACTGGTACGCCAGGATTGTCGGGTCTTCTATTAAATATTACGTTGGACGTAGTTTCATGGTCTTCTACTCAAGAATAAAAACTGGGTTGTGGATTTGCACCTCAGACTTGGAGTATGCAATCGCCACTACCTTAGTCTTACTGATATTGCTGACGTGCTTCTAGCCCAAGTTAAGATTCTTCGCATTCGTGTTTCTCCTTTGCTACCGCCTCTTGGCAAGTTTGACAAACTAAAGATTTTAGTTAGCCACCGTGGTAAGATACTTAGGACTGTGTAGTGTTTGCCTTTACCGTATTACTCAAGGGTAGCTGCCTGCTCCTCCTCGTCATGGTGACTGTTATAGGGAGCCTGGAAGTTCACTTCATTGTGTTAACATTGACTCTGCCTCCACTGAAGCCGCAATACCCGGATGGTATCCCCAGTCTAGGCCGTCGGTTGCGCTGGCACAATTTGTGCAAGGTTCAGTGCGTAACATAACGGGCAGTCTTTCTGTATGTCACTGAATCTAAACGCCTTTGTTTGGTCGCATTCTAACGCTTGATGCAACATCAGTGGTACTCATATTCCAGACGTCTGTGTTCGTGAAAAGTACTCCGTAATGGCCGATGCGAAATTGGGCTCGTGAACGATTACTTGCTTCAAGGATCACCATAATCTAAGCGGAAGCGAATGTAGCATTAGTTGTTCTATCCTATTACCTTTTAGTATATTCTGTGAAATAGGTAAAAGATTTGCTAATCATCCGCCTAATAACAACCAAAATACAAATCGTCACGACGTCTAGGCTGCCTTGGTTTCAGTCGATTCTTATGGTGTAATGTAATAGTGAAGTCTTTCGGCTTGTTATTCTCTTGGTAAAGTTAGCTGGTATTGCGTTACGGCTTTATTTCTCTCCTGTGTTTCTCCTCTCACATCGTTTGTGATGTGATCCTGCCGTTAGTCGTTCGCTGCTTGTTTGAGGCCATCACATATTAGTGTTGCACTTCCGTAGGATGACTGTTTCCTAAGTGCTCTATGAATACGGTTCTAGGTAAGCTTGCCCGGTGTCCAACTTCAAAATTTTATTGTCGTAATTTGCTTTTTCTTACATATTGCCTCTTGTTTGTTCTCAGATCCATCGGGAGTCATTACCGTTCTGCCCCATGACGCACCGGATTTCATCACTGTGGACGGATATCAGGCACCGGGCTCATATCGACGTAAGCTGGTGTACGACCGTGCAGATCGTGAGACCCTGGGAGAATTGGTGCGTCGTGCAGTTCGATGTGAACAGTCAATCACGTATCAGTGCTGGAATGCTTACCTTCTCCGGCTTCCACCTGGTGGTGAGTCATCTGAGTTAATCGGGCAGACTAGGTGACTAGCCCAGTATTCATCTAGCCTGTGGGCTGGCGCACTCATTTTATCCATATACTTGTGCTACTGTCCTAATCTCGGTTTTATCTATTCCGTCCTTCAATACTTTATAGTTTATTGGTAATCCAATTTGCTTCAATATTTCAAAATTGTCTCTTGTGACTCTCAATCATAGCACTAAACTAGCCTAGGTACCTAAAGAAGCTAATGTTCAACGATTGCCTGCTCATATTTTTCACATACGAAAAGAAAAAATGAATCCATTTAGTTTTACACTGAGGGGCTCGGTTAATTCACGGGTAACAGAGCAACCATTGACGAGAAAGTATAATGTGTAACACCGATAACAAGGATGAACATATTCACACCTAATGTTGTACGTAAAGGAGTTGAAGATCTCAGCATAACCACAAACACTACACTAGTTGCACTAGAAACAGTGAAATCAGCTGCAGGTACATTGTTTCCCACTGGGTGATCTCGAACGAGAAATACCCCTTCCAAATGCATTATAACGAGATGTGAAATGTTTCGCCCTGAGTAACTTTTGTGAGTAAACAAATTTCCCAGGACCGTACATGAAATGCTCATTTTTGAAACTGGAAACTGCCCTATCACCGTTCCGTTGGAAACATTCCTACAGTTTTATCTGGCCAAGTCCAGTTTGGCTACGTACCGGTCGTCGGGTGACCTGTTAGTTTGCACGAAACCTTTCGTAACCAGCTCTCAACTTTCTATTTGACGAGCTAAATATCCACTCTGAGATGCCAAAACGACATCTGTCAAATGAAGTATGAACGGTGTTCTCTTGTGTTGACCTTCCGCATATATGATTGAAACGCTTACACCCACATTAGCCCCGCCAAAACACAGTCCGTGATTCAACGAAAAACGTTCTTTTTGGTGATTAATTGAGGATAGCTTAATTGCGCGATAGTGGTCAGTCTTGTCATTATTTTGTTAGTAACACGCTCGGTAAATAACACAAATCAAGGAAGTAAGTAAAGGATTGTGAGAACGGGTTGTAGGTTGTACGCAGACCTGCTCCACTTCAATACTTTTTTGCGAAGGGCATTGTGAAGTCTTAGTTAGGTCGCATAGTTAATCGGTGTTTAATCTTCTCTTTTATTTGCCTGTACAAACCACAAATCTATCATTAAACGCGTCACTTGTTTATCGAACAGATTCTTCACAGGTAAAACACTACCTTGAAAAAGAAACGGAAGTGAAATGTTTATATGCCCTCCGGAGAGGTTATTTCTCGGGGTGTATCAAATATAAACACTTTAGCCGGTTAAAATCAATGGTCGACAACCATATAAAGTCACTACAATCGATGAAGGAATATGCCTTTGTAAAGAAAGTACAAGAGTATGTTATACCGGTCAAAATATATAAAACACAAAATATACACTGCTTAGATTTTTCGTTATCCTTAGCAATCAAAAAAAAGCAGTAACATCAAATTTTTGCTCAGTTCAATAGTGAATATATCTCGTAGAAAACAATTTCTTCTCGCGTTGGTCGGTAAATTGCATAATGCAGTTCATGGACGAATTTTTCGCAATCCGACCACTTCATAATTTCACATTTGATGGCTGCCTCTGCCTCCAGATAGACGTTGTGGCCACCCTTTTCATAATTAACAGATATGTGGTACTGCTTACCGGTAATACAATTTTATGTTCGTTTGGCTCGTCACAAACTGCTTTAGTTATTTCAGAGCTGCATCAACAAACGTTGTTCACATACAAATGTTCACTTTGAATAACTGGTGAAAAGCTCTTCTACAAGAAGCAAGTCTGCCAGTCATTGGTATCTCTTCAATAGGGCAAATATACTTGCAACCACATATTTTGATGCGGACGACAATTTGACTATCTGAGTAATAAAGAATGTACGGATAAGCAGATTTGATCGATTTGACTATGAGTTCCGGTGTTTGTGTTAATTTGAAAATTATCTCATCGATTAGTTTTCTAATGTGACTTGCAGCGTAAGCGTCTAGTAGAGCTTACTCAACAAAACAAAATGTCATAAAAACAAGCACAGGAAACATTATGCCATCTCCAAGAATTGACTACACAAAGGTTTTTCACAACCACACGCATGATTTGTTATCATGACAAGTTACTGGTAACAATTTCCAGATCTGTTGGTAGACAATAAGAATGTAACATGAGAAGTACTGTATAATTCATCGCTACGAAAAGCATTATATTTTACGATTCATTTCAAATTGTCTTATCGTTTGTATTGCCTATGTTAGAGACTACCGTTGTAGTGATAACTTGAGACTTTTCTGGACTCAGTACTTTGTTGAATGATTTGCCCAAAGTCTTTCGAAAACAAGTCACCATGTAAATCTACTGGCATATACGTGTTTTCATTTAGTGTGTTCTTTTCCGCTAGTGGGCAACTTCGGGAACTGGATTAATTGTCCCAAGTGCGGTTGTGTCATGCATGTCAAAGCGTTTGCGACTTAATATGGATGATATATGAAGATTAAAATACTTACATTATGACGGTCTGAAATACCTTATCGGATATTCACTGCAGTACTGTGAGTGTGCAGTGAAATAGAGTTATAGAGTGATGTATAACGACGAAATGTTGTTAATCTCGACTGAACATTTTTCGAACGCATATGTGGCTGGACGTTTGGGCACAATAACCACTGTGAGGTTAACGGCGCGGTAGTCAACATATTGTCTCACGCAGACAGAAACGAGAGTTCGGATTTTGATCATGATAAAAAAACGTTTACCGTTGATTGTCAACTCCATTGTTAGTGATGCGAAAATGCGTCGAATAAAGCACAAAGTTTATTGTCCAACTCTCTAGTTAACATGCCACACATGTGCTCGCGATTTTCAATCACAATTCCAGTCCACAACATCCCCCCCCCCGATTTCCGCTCGTACATCGTGTACACTCCTGCACGGTTTATGTATGTAATCGGTGTCTTCTATCCGGGAGTTTTCCGCCTGCCAATCCTTGTCCGTTGGTGCGATTTCGTTGACCGATGGTTCGTGCGGTCGCTTGTGTTGTCCTCCGTGTATTCTTTGTTGGCTCTGACAGTACTCCACGACCGTGTCGAGATATTCTTGCGAGTGTTGGATTAATCGCGTCTCTGATTTGGTCATGCGTCCTATTTTGCCCACCATGTCTAGCCCGTTGGTCCGATCCAGTCGAGCGATGACTCATCCGGTCACTCACGCCGTGCTCGATACGTTGGCTTTGGGTTTTTGAGCGCACCTCCCACGCGTTGAGGTATTCGGCCGAGAGTTGGAATACTCGCACTTCCTGCGTGATAGTTCACCAAATTGTGTTTGAAAGAGCCACGTAAAAATCTAGTTGAGTATGAAAGCTTCTAACAGGGTACGCTGGAATATATTTTGTTAGCCACTGGATTACAGAGCACTTCAGTGAGCACTTCACTTAACGGCCATTCTCGTTTGCAACGCTTTGTTGGACAACAACCTCATTTGACTATCACCGATGAATACTGGCCCATCCTCTACTGTCATTTCGAGTGTATTACGTGGCCGCCTATCCCCGAAGCCTCATTTCCTCGTTTTCTTCAAGAACTGTGACTAACTCTTTTACTATCCCATACTTTTATGGTGGTTGAACATCATTCTAAACCATTGGTGTGTTGTTGTTTATTATGATGATATAACCTGAGCGATATAATAATTCAAATGTTTGTCGCATACTCTGACACCGGTTACCGAGTTATTGTGCTACTGTGGTGTACGTCATCGTTGTGTCACCTTGTGTTAGCACTGGCGCTTCCTTGTGTATTTTTCGGAGCAGCTCTTAACGTACGACAAGTTGCGCCGAGTGTTTTGCACAAATGTTCATTGTAGGGAATGAACCCCAATGCTTCTAACCATGAAACAACTCAGCGATAAAGAACTGTCCGTTGCTCAAACGTGACCATCCTGGGACCAGTCTTCTGCATAGATCACTCTCATCAATTCTCGTAGAGCTCTTGTGAGGATTCAGGATCCTATAGAAACGTTTGCACTAATCAGTGTAATTTCATTACCTAAAACTTGGCGACCAGTTCATTCGAAGCAGTTAACCTAATAGATTATCAGACAGACTGGACCATCCTATGCGGTTTTTGTCAATATCCGGTAGTTTTTTTTCTTCACAAAATGTCGCTTTTTTCCAACAGTCACTTTTCAAAACAAAAAATACTTAACTTTCATCCTATCAGGTTACCTCTAGCCTGTAAGTTTTCAGTGATTTTGTTTTCCTCTTACTCGGTAAGGTCCTTAGTTTTCGCCAGACTATTTATCGTTGGTCTTTGGACGGGAAATATGCAGCAGGTGAGTTTGTTTCCACGAATTTGCCTGTTACCCTGTCGGTGACACTGCCGTACCACGGAAACACCAAGTTCACTTGTCATCAACAAAAGTGAGAACTTCTTGGAAACAGAATATAATATGCGGTATTAATTCCGTGCCATTCACTGGCAGAGTTGTGCCGTATACAGGGTCATATCAGGCTTTTTACAAAACAATAAAACATTATGTTGAGTTTTATAGTTGTATGACTTGAGCTGTTCTCTCTCTGAAGATGAACCATCTTTACTCATTGTTATTAATGTCTGCCTAGGATGCGGCTTATATATATATATATATATATATATATATATATATATAACACCGAGTTTGGACAAATGAATCGATATACAAAGTCAAACTTCATTTATTAAGTACACCTCTAATAGTTCATAGTTAGTTCACCTCCCTCTTTCAACAGTTCAGTGATTTACTTACTGCTTTTATGTGTGCATAACTTCGGCCTTCATTTTATATGTTGCATACGGTTTTTTAATCTCCTATAGGAGGCACTACCTTTCAAAATCGGGCTTGGGGTTGGTGGGTGAACCGCAAAGGGAGACCGCAGTTCTACTGGGGAGGAGGCGTGCCGGGACTGCAAATGTGTGCGTGTGGAGTCGAGGGCACCTGTACTGGCGATTCACTCACGTGCAATTGCGATAGTGCTGGGTCAACTACCCCACCTCTAGTGGACAGTGGGCTATTACAGTTCAAGGTAGGTAGGAATAACAGGTTTAATCCAGCTGGTTCTCCGATTAAATGCTCCTTCATTTTAGATCGACGTACACGAACTTTTCGCCAATCTTTTTCAACTGACCTCGAAAGATATTTTTGATGTCTAAAGGTGCGATTCTTTTCGCAGTTGACCTGGGCGATTTGTTTAGATTTGTTGCGCTTGATAATCGTTGTTTCATCCAGTTAGTCATTTCTAAGCTGTCGTTCTTCAACGCGTATTTTGAAATGCCGAAAATGCATGCTAACTATTGGTTACACCGCTTTTTGTGAATACCGGTATAGCGTTTACTTCATGAAGCATTGCTGTTGGGAACTGTCAACAACTTGATCTAACGAAGATAATGTCAAGTATTAGTCATATCGTTCACAATGAGGTTGATTGGTGCCATCCGCTAAATTGTAAATTCTGTGATCAAGAATGTGAAGCACTTACAGGCTCATCTTTTACGTGCTGTAAATCCGGCGAGGACTCTGTTCAATCGGAACACTAATAAGTGGTTAGCCATAACTTGCGTCGATCTCATGTAATGTTGATAGGACTGTTACAGCTTGTTGTAGAAATGTTTATTTTAGGAATTTCTGTTTGTCTATTACTACCTGATACGGATGCTTCAGGATGAAACTAGTCGAAGGTGCTGTTTGACAGCTAGGATCACTTGAAACAATTTTATTCTAAAAGCTCTGTAGTATTACATATGATAATGCTACAATCAGCCTACAGTTACAGATGCCTATCATACCTCATTGAACCACTAGAAAGATATGTGGTCCATATAAAAAACACAGGTGACAGATGCTGGTAGTAATATTGTACACACCAACGTTTTGGCTAAATCATAAGTCTATGAATGCGATGCTTGATTGTTACTTTCTTTTATGATTTTGGGAACAAACATGCCATGCTAATTGTGCGTATATCACCACTGTGGTGTATGTTAATTCTCAAATCGCTTTTAACGAGTTGGTAATATCACTTTGACGGTAAAGAACGTGCTTCTACCCACAAACTTATAAAGCGCTTACTAATGATTGATAAGAACCTGTGCCTGTATCCATGCTGGATCAAGGTATGTAAAAACTTTGGAGTACGACCGACGTTCGTTTCACGCTCAGCTTCATCACTACTGGTGCAAAATCAGTTTTGACGTGTCCCTATCAAGCATGAGTTCGGGCACAGGCTCCTGCCTTCCATTAATTAAGAACTTTGCACGTGATGAGATAAGTGCAATTCAATTCAGAAATTTTGTCATCTGAGAGAACTTCGACATCAACAAAACCTTCCTTTCGTTGGGAGTAGCGCATATAAATATATACATAACGTTGAGGAAAAACTATTTCACTTAGTCTGCAAACAAATGCAATCTGGTGGTTCGGAAATTCTCCGCGAGTGCGTTAGCTTGCTCTGTATGTACACACCGAGTAGCGTGCACTCATCCTGTATGGGGTTTTGAATGCCTGGGGTTGCAGTGATTTGTAATAGGGAGTATATAGTTCATGTTCCAACTTTTTTCTGGGTACCTCTGATTGGATTTCCAGGCTGTTTCATAGTGTGCTCCTTAGTTGAATGTTTGTTTATAATTTATGCCAACTGTTACTTTTTTCCTAGTCAGATATTGATAATCCAGCTATTGTCTTGGTGGACACTGATAAGCAGCTCGATATCCAAAAATAAAAACTTTGTTCACTATTTTTATGCATTATTCAAATACGTCTGTTCTCTGTTGGTATCCATCGTTAAGGATGATTTACCCGTTATGGAGGTACGTTTTGGGGACACCGGTGGTATTAACGACGACAAGTTTTCGCGGTACAATGTGGGTCCATTGCGCTGCTTCGGTGATACGTTGTTCGATAACACGGTCACATTCCGGAAAGCAGACGCCAATTTGGAGCTGCCACCGCTCTATTCCGAATTCGCATTTGACATGTCCTTCATGTTTCGCACTACAATAACAGATGCAGTGATTATGCAGAACAACGGCCGTGCTTCCAGTCAATTTTTCGAGGTTCGCATTCGAAGTAAGCTTATGTTAACGGTTTCCGACTGTAAATATCTGGTTTTGCTGATGAATGTCTAAGTTGTTTAATTAATTCCCGTTTGTCTTGGGTAGCTTTTTCTGTCAGTTTACATGTTGTAGCAGTCGGTTCTGTTAGTTCACTCTGGTAGTGTAAATTGGCTTTGATTTTTACTCATACTAAGGGATATTCCGTCCAAAATTATGTTACGTTACCCCCACACAGTGTGATCGTACCCTTCATGTTTGATGTCATCAGCTTCTACGTCTGATTCACCAGTGACCTAATTTGAATCCGTTGACAAGCCAGTTGGACACAGCTGCCAGCTGTAAACGTCTTTATGAAGCACACCCGATCTTTGTAAAAGCCTGTTAGTGCTAACAGTATATGTTCAACTCGAATTACATCACCAACGGTATATAGAAATTGGAAGCTTCGCAACATTCGCTTAGTGAGTAGTTGAAGACGGATAGAAAATGTCGGAGATTTGCCAAATTTCTTGAAAGCGGCTGTTCATAAAAGTCTGCAACGGTGATGACGGTCATCTGTTGATAACGACCAAACAATCAGTCTATTCAGAGATAATATTTGTTCAAGTTCCAGCTACGCTAAGTAGAATTGAGACGCGAAAGCCGTGCACATGCTCATGTGTGTAGAAATGGTCCCCAGTATTTGATACGTTTTTTGAACATTTTGATAAGGATCACTAGACGAAGTGAATATTAATTGGTAGGCCATGCATGAACCGACAGTTGCTATTAAGCACCTATGTCGGCACCACTCCGGCGGTTCCAACTGCCGAACTGATATCAGATGTGTTTCTTGTCCTCATTCCTGTATCGCACTGTTGATGTGTAACGGGACTTATGATGCCCAACTAACTTGGGTGGTTTACGCAATATTCATAACATTGTAGCCGCTAATTTCCTACTAATTATGGCCAAGTTCATCAATGCTATACACTACGCGTTATGAGTACAGGTTAGGTGCTACAGAAACTGTAACGAAACAATAAAAACACGAGTGAATGTCACGTATGTACCAGTGAAGTTTAGAAATATTGACCGTACACTATTTACATTGTTTCTAACAACACCTCCATTCGAAGATTTTAAAGAATTACTGTAGACTTGATGTGAGGAGCGCGTTACTCCTTTCAGAAGTGACGCTGAACTTAAACTTCTTCTGTTTTAGTCAATTCACAACTATCACGAGGCTTTTTTCCGTAGACAACAGCTCGAGCATATACTAACATTTGGTCTATACTGGATTTGTTTCATGTCGTCAGATCTGTTCAAAGGAACATACACATTGAAGATAGTGTTTAGATTGGAACGGACTGTTGGTGTTAAACCCATACACTTTGAATAACGTCAATGTTTTAGTGACTTTTTTTCGCGTTCGATACAACGTTTGGAGAGCTTGAGAGAGTACGTGATGCAAGCGTTTCTAAGTCCTTCTCGATAAGAATTATCTGAAGTGGATAACCGTCGAGATAAAACATGGTATTCAGAGAGTTGTCAGTACGCATAACTTTACGTTTACCAGCATTAACGTCCGAAAGGTTTACTTGAAGGCAGTTACATAGAATATTAGAGTCATTCTGTGGAATAATGGAATCGTTTCCGACGAATTTTGAAGTCATCAGCAAACAATAATGACAAGGAGGTAACTAACAGGGGAAGATCATTTGTAAATATCAAAAATAGAAGCAGGCCACGAAGGGAATCCTAAGATAGCCCGCTGACATTATGCCTACATGTAGAGAATACACCGTATACGCTCACCCTATACAGATGATTGATAAGATATGATTCAACCCATTGAGAAAAGTTGCCTTGTATCTCGTAATGGGAAAACTTGCCGATTAAACAATTACGGTCCAGATGGTCAAATATCTTGTCAACACAAATGTCTTGCGTTGATCAACAGCTTTGGTTCATTGATCGATGGGTATCATCAGATTTGTGGGACAGAATGGACCCCTGCAGAAGTCATGTTGTACTTCGGAGAAGTCACGAGAGATGTTACTTATAAAGCGAGTCATATACATTGACATGTAAGATTTTTTAAATGCTTGTTATCAGAAAGACTGGGATTTAATTACTGGGACGACATTCTATGTCTGTTTTTAAACGAGAACTGGCTGTATTTATAACGCTGTTCTGAAAGTTTAGTGAGTGTAACCACCTGAACAAATTTGTAATGATTCTTAACTTCTACTATAGTGCCAACAAATCATTCCGCGTTGAATGGTATCTCCGTTGTGTTTGACTGCCAACATCCGAATTGTACTTCCCATTGTGTATGATAATTTTGCCCTACTCTTTGCTTCATACTCCTATCATCCTCACCGTCTGTTAAACGAAATGTTTATGCGTTCTGCTCATTTACCCTGTTCTATTTTAATGTTGTCCAAAACTGAATCAGGTTTACAAAGTCATTGTATACTTTCGCAAACCTGTGAGCTCTAAGTGATTCCATACATACTGACTAATAGTCATACTGTCGAAAGCCACTTTGATATTCAAAAGTGCTATGATTTCCGCTGTCACCCTCCTTGTATTCATTGGTCCATTAATTTATTCTCATGTCCGCGCGTTGTTGAATTTAAATTCAGTGGTTCAGGCTGTTGTTTGTTATCTTGTAGATGGAAATTCCGTTCGCGTCGCATTCAACGTTGGAAATGGCATTCAGTTAGTTGAGGTGTCTACCGCGCACTGGTTGAATGACAACACTTGGCATGTAGTTCGATTTGAGCGTAATCGGAAAGAGACTCGTCTGATTGTGGACACACAAAATCCGACAACAATCACGGAAGCGATTGAACGCTCATTCCGGGGCTTTGATTTTGATCAACCCCTCTCTGTGGGAACTACACAAGTGAGTGGTTCGTTATTTTTGTTTATATTAATTGGGAGTGCAATCAAAACGAAGTATTCCCCATTCTGGATTGTGCTGAGTTTACATGAAATCATTGTCAACGTATGCATATCTCGCGGCCTAAGAAGTGTTGCTTGTGTTTTTCGGTTTACAACCCTTTTCATATTTTGCCGTTTCATTTCTGGACGGTAAAATGTAAGTTACCGACTTTGATTTTCCATGTTTAGGTTTTTGCATCCAGGCAGTATTCGGTTTATACGAGCCGTATCATAGATTGAACCAAGTACTTGGAGCATCATTCTAATGAGTAGTTAGGGAGTTACGTTATTTAGATTGAAAAACGCGGACACTTGATCGTAACTTTCGCTTTCGACTACACTCTACCTGATCTCTTTCAATAATACACACTCGTTTGCAGTACAGCCTTTGTTCGGGCTTATTGGTAGTGCATATTTTGCAACGACAAATAGATTAATCGCAGCTACAGTTTAATAAGCTCTTTCTAACTACTTCACCAATACACGTAAGTGTATTTCCCGAGCTGTCTTCATTTCAACTTGCCCTCATCAGTCACCAAGGTAAAACCACCACACATTGTTTGACATCTGTATCGCGCCAACAACTGGAGTAACCATTCAAACAGTTCCAATCTGTCACATTCTAACGGGGGATTCTGTTGCATGGTAAAGCTTTTAATTACATCTGCGCCTTCTTTACACACAGGAATTGCTGTTGTATTTTTTCTACTGGTACTGATTAATTGAGTGCTGGCAGTTTGTGACATCTTGGTATCTTAAATGAGTTGACCTGTTTGATCGGGTGGTCGATTGAAGCTGGGATGTTTGTGATTTCTGTCTGCTCTCTAGTTCTTGACTTCACGGTTACTAATCATTTAATGACGTTGATACAAGTATTGATCTACTCTGCTTATGTAAGACTGATATAATTATAATAGAAATGATATGTTACATGGGAGTCAGAGGGATTAGGGGAGTGATTACCACTGCGATGGGCAACCAAACCCGTACTGTCCAAAGTAATATTCAGTTGAATAGCTGAATAATTCTATATCAACGTGACCATCAATTTATGTCTGAACCGTTTCCAAACAGTATCCGCATATGTACGTCCGTTCCTCTGCGGTGCATTTGGTCAATTTTTGTATCTTTTTTTGCCATGGATATGCATGATCTTTTACGAATACTGATTGTCGAGTGGCGTTTTCTTTGTCCATCTGCTCTGTTGTACAGTTGATTTTCTCCATGTGAAATGGACACTACAGAACCTGATAATTGTATATTTTCTCCACTCCAGAGTAATTTACGGTCAACTGCCTGTCGTAACATTGCACTTTGACATGTCGTGATATAGATATCCAAGCAAAGTTCAGTTTGTATGCGTTGAGGTTCATGGCACGTGGACTTCACATAATTGCAAAATCAGGTAGATGAGCCTTTTAATAAAATTCAGAGCTTAGCCTACGTAATATTTGTAGAAAGGAACGTGCCAATATTTTGCGAAATGTTCATTGAACTACTCTCAAAAGTGTCAGTAGCAATGGACTATCCGCAAACACGTCATTTCGTTTGTAGTTTTCCGCTTCGAGTTGTGCTTGGACTGTTCTCTGTGTATGCTAATCCTTGAGCTGATTGACCGGAATACACCGGCTTGAGTTCTGACTGTAAGCAGAATCACGCAGAAAATAAACGGCCTTACGCCATGATAGATTGGTAAGTAAACAGGTAACGTCTGCTTAGTGTATCTATTCTAAGTTGGCTGTAATAGTCTCAAGAATTTTCATATACCCCATAGGACAGCAGACACAGTTAGGTTTTAGGATGTCTAAAAACCCACGCACAACTTCTTAACGTACCAAATATTTCCTAGGTGGTATCTGTCACAACGTTAAACGTGTCTTTTGAGCTTTCGAAGAAACACTACCATGTTTAATGCTTGTTCGTCTGGTGATTTGAAATTCTGCTACTAAATTTCGGGAATTTATATGTGCAAATATTATATTGGCAGGTTCACATTTGTTTCATTCAATTAGACGTTTATCACGGGTAGCATCTGATTTGAATCTTAGTATATCAGAAAATGTTTCACATTCACCTTAGTCATATAGTCTATTTGTCTACTATAAGATACGTCAGAAATTTTGTTAGGTCTGAGACAAACTAAATCTGTAAGTTAATTAAGTGTCTTGATGACTCTGTAGTGTACATTAGACAAACTGCGATGCTGGCTCATTGGGTACGACAGTAGTCCTTACGGGATATCAACCAACACAACTGATCCGTGTTATCCAGTGAGACAGAAGTAGTCTCCAATTTGGTTTTTGCATTTGTTGTCACAGACTGTATTTTATGTGAATTTCAGTAATTTTACGGTGTTCATTCGCTGGTGTAAATTGGAACTTTGACACCCCAAAACGTAGCTTTCCATTGTTTTTACGAATTCAAATTTTTGCTAGTCCAGTCAATTCAGTCAGAGACAAAATAAACATTTGATACCTATCGACCTCAAAACAGTATGTTGTGTGCGCAAAATCATCGCGGTTATGTGTGTCATTTAAGGGGACACTATCAGAAAATGGGGATCTCTCCACACATGTTCTAAAGTTAACTCCATACTAATGTACAAACCTGTGATGTTGTGTGAAGTACAAGACAACCATGTAGATCACTGTGTCATATAGTAAAGGGCGTATGTGTAACAGATAGTTTATTCCCAGCAGACGTCAAGATTTGTAGCAATGGATCATCTGTGGATACTGTTGGTCATCTAGGCTGTACAGGCAGACTGGAACGATCAGGTGAGCTAAGGTAACGAAATGTGACCCATCAGATAATCTTAATGAGATTCCCTTGCTAACACTATTGGCTTTGACCAGCGTCGCTACAGCGATAGAAACGGTGTGCTCTTACGTGGCATCTGTTCCACTCGCTGGACTGCTGAGCTGCGTTGGGATCTCACATATATCACCTTTGAACTCGGTTACTCATGTGTCACTGTGTTATCTGAATTCCACCATATATCCAGAGGACAGACTGTTCGGTTAAGATTGTTGGCCTGGTCAGAAGGATGGACGAGAAAAGTTAACACAAGTTCAAGGGCTCGGAATGCTCACGGCTGCTATTGGCAAATCAGTCACCACATTTCCATCGAGTACAAAGCGTTAAAATTTACACTGAAACTGAGACGATCGATCGAAATATGTTAAGTGAAATGTTAAATTATGCTTTTGATCGAGGAAACTAGATGAAAGACTATGAATATAGTTACCCAACGGTCCAGTGGAAGTTCGCACAATACGAAAGTATCTGGATTTAGTTCGTGTAGGAACTACTACCTGGCTGAACTGACGAAATGAGTTGGTCTCGCTCAATCACTTTGTTCGTGGTCTGCACTGCTGGGACGTACTGCTATTCATATTATCCACTCACAACGAAGACGCAACGTTCTAATTCATACTAAACGTCAAGCAGGGTAGAGTGTTGGCGGTATGATTGATACTGTAAGTTAGTGTAAAATGTGTAGCTGCTGAATGAATGGTTTCCAGTGCTGTCGGTAAAGGGGCAATTGCGCATGCGTTAATGCAGTGCGGGAGCCATGCGCTGTTTTGCACCATATCCTAACCAGCTAACGTGCCCTAAATTAACCTGGCGATTTGTTTTGTTCACATATATGCAGTGTGTACGTATGGTCTGGAAGGACTATGTACTAGAAACCACCGTATTCCAATTTAGATCTGAGTTGTTAGCATTAAAATTCACCTCCACTTCTAACTTTTTAAATTATATTACTGATGAGTAGTGTGACGGAAGTGATAATGTAGATGAGGCCTAAATGTGATACAAACTAGCAAAGGAAACCACGTATGTAAACATATTTGCTAGTGCTCTGTTATCTGGCTACAAGTGTACGCCGAAAGGTGAGAATTCTCACATCTAGTCATCGTTATCTCTCTGTCCCACCGTGTTGTATAGAACCCATCGTTTGACCACAAGAATTATTGTATTGACTAGTCCCACGTTAACTCAATTCAATTTTTGCAACATCTTTTACACTCCACTATCATCATTACTATGTCCGCTTAGTTTTTAGAGGGTATTCTTACTCTTTAACTGTAAAATAAAAAATTCAAACATCACCCTATCGCACTTTTCAGCGAGACCAGTGGAAGATCTCGCTTTGAACAGTGCGTATTCCTCAGTGTCACTAAAATTTATGCGACTGACTTCAGTTACTCCCGATCAATTCGGCATCACTGCGCATGTTAACTTCCCTGGAACTAATTTGCAGCGTTTGAAGTCGTATTACTTACTTTGTCAGCAGTCCGATGTCTAACCATTTCCTGACAATTAATAGAAGGTTGATGACGTCGGATCTAACTGGTTGTCGTTGTAAGCCGAGTCAATAATATGTATCTGGAGTTGACCATTTCTGATTTACTCTGTCTGGTTGATTTAACTTTGTTACACAGGTTTCAATAAATTAGTGTGGATTCTCTATAACCTACAGGTCGTGGTCGTTTGATGGTAATTACTGAACGTTTACTCTGCAGTGAGCAAGGTGTTGGCAGGTCTACTAAGCAGAATGGGCGTTATTATTTCTGGAGTTAACTGAAAACGCATTACCTGTGGGCCGTGGCAGTGTATATTGTGTTGTAGAATATGATCAGACGAGTGTTTTGGCAGTTATGGTATGTTGTTCTGAGTATTTTTTTAAAAAATGAGTTCATTTCTGTCGACAATAAAATTGCTGGTGCATCATTTAACAAGCTACTCACGACTACAAGTAAAATGTCGCTTGCTTTCTGGTAAACATCTTTGTCTTCATGCACTTAGCCAGCGCTTCTTATCGAAACGGGGAGTAACTTGAAGCTGTTTGAGTTTCACCGCCCAAATATGATCCAAAACGATTGCCTGTTTCTTAAAATGCATCCGCTTACGTTAGTAAACCAACGAAATGGATTTCAATCTTCTTCTCTTCTGACTTCAGTTTTTGGTTTTATTCAAACACTTGATTGAACTACCGAATTTGTCCACTCAACATCTCAAAGATGAAATCAAACTCCCTGTCATGAGTTTTGGTTTTACCGGTTTATATAAAACCATCATCTATAGTTCCAAGTTTCTCTCCCTATTCTCGCATTGTTTACTGGGATTAATCTAGGCCGTTATAGGTCATAGAATAGTCATTTTATGCACACCTTAATTTTTCTCCAAATCACAACTCAACACCAAAATTTTTGTTTATCAATAAGATGCCTAAATGTTTTTCAACCCCTCCTGTTCAAAGAGATGACCAAGCAAGTATATTTTATGATCAAACTGAATGAATTTTTAGTTATACAAAGCACGAATGATAACCTTCCTGTTAAATATATTACGATGATTCTATAAGCTATTTCAAGTTCGGTCAGCCAACATCTCTGTTGACCTCTCCTGTGACAATCTATGTAAACCACAGAACCCTAATTCTACAGGAACGACTACGATCCACGGATTTCAACTTACTGGAGATCTTCGGTTACCAACATTGTGATTGTGTTGTAAGGCGGTTTACAGTCTTTGCCACTTACAAAATTTGCAAGGCCATGTCTCTGTCTTCAGAAATGACATAGGTTGGCGATGACTTTCATAAATCTAAAGATGGAGGTCAGTGTTTCATTTCATTCGCTCTAACTATTAGTATGTAATTTGCATAAACCGACCGTCAGAACATTACATCTTGAAGCAACAAAATCATATCAGTTTTGGTGAAGCAGTTTAAAACCGCAGGTTACCAAACGCTTATATCGAATAGTAGGGGTGTTTGCATTACTTGAACTTGTCAAGGATTGTAATTTTCCCTCAAGATAGTATGCCTCCGTCAACATTCGATGGTCGGAGACAGTCCTGTGTAAATTTGTAACAAAACGACTACAACTGATACGGAAAAATGAAAAAAAAGCATAAAGTCTGAGTGATCAACAAAATCACCTCATTTCCAGCTGCTTAAGGCATACGGGTGTATCATAGGTACACATCAATCCGATGAATAATGATTTTAATTTGTCATCAATTTTGAAATTTTCTTGCATCGTCTGCCTTAAAAAATAGTGATTATACTAAACAATTACTTCAATTAGTTGCCACCTAACCTGGTGTCTAATATCAAAATCATTAGTTTCCAAACTCCAGGTGGCAACATGTTTTGTTTACTGTTTGAAATGAATAAAAATACGCGGGAAAAAATTTTCCAGCAACCCCTTCTTTCAGCTACAACGTGTCAAGACCAGAAGAGAGGTTTTGCAACATTTAGACCGTCTCGTAGTCTATTGAACAAATGAGACAAAGTGTAGAAGCTTTGTGAGAGGTGGTCAGTAAATTGCACATGGTATCATTCTTAAACACCCAATAGATCACATCACACTAGCGACACTTCTAAACCAGCCGGTAGTTTCACCGCTTACGGTATATTTGCTATCAACAAAACGTCCACCGGTAAACGTTCACTGTGGTTACAGCAACCACTTGTATTACAGTCGGGTGGTCATAGTCAACCTTATGTGTGTTGAGAATGTTGTGTGCTGCAATTACTGAATCATGTTGCAATTCTCGGGGCTGGTGAGGATCGTCGGGAAGCTAATACGCCTTACATGTTCTTCATTTTGTGCTTCCAACAGGGAGGTGGTCTGCCTGCTGTAAGTGGCGTGACAGCCTTTTCGCCTAATTCGTTGCGAAATATGTGCCTTTCTTGGCTTACCCATAAAATTGCGTCATAATGTGTATTGACACAATGTTTTCTCTCATATTCTTTGTGTTTACCGTTTGGAATTAGTCAATCTTGCTGTGTTAACTATGATTTGCAGAGTTGATTTGGGTTGAATCAGGATCGCTTCATCAGGGAGCCCCCACGCCCTGGTTGTAGCTCACAGCATTCAAGTTAGGGTACACAAAGTAAATCATTTTCCATAATTAAGTTTATCCTATCATACCCACATTTTATATACTATGTTTGTGCGAAGTCAGGTTGTTCTGCCTGTTGGTATTCAGGGCGAAAGCGAGAAACAACCTTGATCGTCAGCACGATTAGGCTTTCGTTCCTGTTTTCAGTGTCAAGCAGCTACTCAACGGTTGTTATTTGACCAGTTACACAGTGTCAGTGTTTGGTATCAGCCGATCTCGGCTCACTCTATCAAGGTAAGATCATACTGTCATCCCAGCTCATGTATTCAGTCAGCTTTGGTGCACGTCACGTGCATGATTGATGAATCATCTCAAAGGTACTTGATAGTACATGATACCACTGCTACCTGTGACTGCTTCGTGTGCTCGTTTGTCTGAGATGTTATCTGGCGCCGAATTGGTGTTTTTTGCTAACGGACTTTCGATACCAAATGCTATACGCCCGTTGCTTTACACCAGTAAACCCTTGGTAACTAAATAGTTTCACATCGAATTTGACAATTGGGTGGGATTTCAGCGTGTTGTAAATCAAAGTACCCGGCCTATAAACGAATTCAGATAAATTAACCAGGTTACTCTGTGACTGTACACCACATTTCAAACTGTGCTACAAGATTCAAATTTCGCAATGTTCATTATCACAATTGTGTTTTTACTAAACGTTTTATTAACAACTAGACAAAAAAGCGGTTGTAAGCCTCCCGTCTAGGGTTTTATGCTAAAGGTAAAATGTTTATAACTAGAAGTTTACATAACGAATTGATGTCGAGTTTTTAGCTTTCACATTGTACATGTCTTCATGTTTACACATTATGTTATTTATTGACTTCTCTGTAAAGTCCTTCACCGATGGATTTGTCGGTTGTCTATCGAATCTGTTAATCAATGGAGTGGTTCAGGACATGCGCGGACTGGTCGAACGTGGTGTGTTCACTTACGGTTTAAGTGCTGGATGTGTACCAAAATGCGAAGTTAACCAATGTCTCAATCGTGGTGAATGCGTCGAACATTATTCGCACTATACATGCGAATGTGGACTGACTTCATATCGAGGTTTTATTTGCGGCAGAGGTGAGTTCAGTAGGATGCTCAATTTGTTAGTTTGGTCACCGATAATGATTGCCATACTTTGTTGTACACTTTCCAACAAAACTCGTTGAACTCATGAGCCTCATGTTTTTTTACCTCATCAATATTGCATACTTCGTCAGAGCCCTTGACCAACACGACTTAATTTTTGCACGTTATTAACCTTGTTAATTGACTTTTATGCTCGTTGTTCCATCCGTGATCTCAATCAACTTCAGATCACATAGTGCGCACCACTCCTTTGTCTGGTACTAACCACCAGATTACTTTCGTGAGTATGCTATAGGCTAGCTAAATAGTTGACAAGTTCACCGTATTTCAAAAGCAGGTGTTTTTGGAATGTCTTGTATCAGTCAAGTTGTGTCTAATTTCCGTTTATAGCCTCATCATCATCATAACAGACGTGAACCTGACCAAAAGGTATTGTGGCTTGGGCCACCGCTCACATCAACAGTGACGTGAAATATCCTAGAAGAAAACGTTACTAAGAAAGTCAAAAGTTAATAACAGGAGACTGAGGATGGTATGGATACAGGTACGCCATTGACTGCGACACATCGCCATCTCGGAAAGCGTATCTAACAAGCGGTTTGAGTGATCAGGAGGACCCCATCCAGGCAGCCGACACCTACCCACTTTGATCAGTGGAGCAGTCAAGGTCTTCATATTTAGTGACCGCGTTGTTGCTTGACCACCATGCAGTTTTACCTAACTGCCGGTGGTCTCAGTATATAATACCAGGTAAAGTAAACAATCAGATGACGTACGGAGTGCGTGACCTAACCATCGCAAGCTGTGCAGCGTGATTAGTTGACCAGTTGATCGCGCATGTTGCCCACGCAATCAGTCCACTTAATATGGGCCAATTGGCGAAGACAACGATGGTCAAACACAGCAAGCCTATTGATACCTTCTTTGTGAATAGGCCACGTTTCCGAACCATAAAGCAAAATGGGACGCACACAGACATTACATACCCTTCCTTTAAGCATAGATTTGCATGTTCGTTCCCTCTTATGTCAATCGTACTTGACGCTTTTTTTTTGGCTGCCCCAGTTAACCATGTGAAAGTCAGCATCAGGTTCGCCAGTACACGTTAGTAAACGGGGGTTCTCAAGGTTTACTAACTAGACTGAAAGTAAGGGTGACGAAGCTGAATCATATGGTCATTTATATCATGGGCGATGTCGCTGAAAAACATTGTGTAGTCTTGACCACTTCGTGATCGAGGTTATTTTACTCGGACAATAGACAGATTTTTGGGCAAATTCATCGTTTACGAGTCAATTGATAATCCCCTATTCAAAGCAACTGAAAGCGAATTACTACTTCATGTTTACTGGACGCTAGCGTTGAGAACATTAATAAGTGTGCTGTGACCGCACGAAACTGCTTGTCTCAGTTTTAGATTGAACTCTCAAGACTACTGAACTTAAATACCGGACATGAGTGGACGCAAACCCAGAGAGCGTACATCATCTTTAAATTAGGCAACTACAGTTTTCTCCACTGATCGTGAAATTGGCTTATAATAAAGATAAGCGAAATACAACTATCGTGTATTTTTGGTTTTGCTGATGAAAGTTCCACAGGATGATAACTGTCCTGGTTATTGTGTGCATCACGTTTTATTACTTCATATATCCGGGCTCTTTAGTTTACTTCAGTGGGCCCGTTTGTCCTGTTGAGTGTCGGATGCTAGGATGATGTAAATGTACAATGTTTCGCTGTATTTTTCAACCATCTGTCTTTTCCATGTCTGATCTCACCAGATAGTTATGACTCGAATGAGGTATGGTTATAAAGCATGTCCACTGTGTTTATGACTTTCATCTAGAGTTGGTATTTGATGGAATGCTGCGAGAGACATTGAAATCAGCCTTATATTTTCAGTTTATATATGCAGCCCCCATTTATTTCCGTCCACTAATACGAATAAAAGACACATTGTGTATGGCATACATTTACTATTTCACTGATTGTGCATGTCAAAACATGTAGATTATAAATGATTTGTCCACAATGACACTCACGATGACTCATGTTTAAACGATATCATCTTTGAGTGAACTGGTAAACTAATGAGGAAAAAATGTTTTTTTTCTCTTAAATATATTGGATAATGTCCAGCCAAAAATAGCAGCGATTAGATGAGTTCATGATCAGACCGTGTACATACACGGCAAAGTTTTATGGCGTAATATCTGGTACCGAGGACGTGATTTCATTTCGATTTTGCCTATCTTTCTCTTTTGTGAGAACCTTTCCGAACTACAACGTATTGCGAAATCCAGATGTGTTTGCTACTGACAGCTGCCAGTGTTGAATTTCATGCTGTCTGATTTTGTTTAGAACATTGTATTCCATAAGGCAAACAGTTGTTGGAATTGTCTGCCTCTTTTACTCTTCTACCGCCATTTTTTGTTGAAACTTCTATGACCATTTTTTCCTACGATGTTGTGTGACCAGTTCTTATGTCTCAGATAAATCCACGTGGATTACAACAGAAAAAGTTTGGAATTTAGACGACTGACCGTTGAGTAATGCTGTTGCCAACTGAGTGAACGACTAATTTTAAACACTCGAAACACGCGGTAACGAACTCCTGTTTCAGTTTGTCATACTGCATCCCTAGACATATAAAGTATGAAATACTGAGTGAACTCATTTTGTACGCTACAACTAGAACAGCTGTTTGCAATCGTCGGAGCAAATCAAGTTGCCACTCGTAGCCATTCGGTCATTCACAAGTTCTAGGAACACAACCAGGTGTAAGCGCATGTGGATGGACTAATGCAACCACACTGATGAGTATTGCCAGCTGGGCGTGGTGAAGCAAGCCATAATCCGGTTACTTGGAGGCTCGATGATGCGATTTAACGTGGTCGGAGGTTCTGGTGCTGATTTGTTTGATGAATGTTCCACTTTGAACCGCCGTTATGATCCAGTGTTATTTCGGGCACCTTTTCAGTTGTAAATGTACAGTCAGACACAAAAACAAAAAGACAAAATGTATTCACGCCAAAAACCAACGTTATTGTTAATTATACTGCTGACTAATATTTAAGTTAATTGTTGTGTTCAACGTTTTTTTTACATTCAGAGGTTGGTGGTACTTTTAACAATGGTCCAATGATGAAAATTCTGTTGGATCGTACACAGGACAGGTTGGGGACTGTGGAAGAGTATATTCAAGTTGGATTCAAAACCAAATCAAAACGAGGTATTCTCATGGAGATGCGTGGTTCTGGTGATACCAACTACATTATTGTCAAGGTCAATAATAATGGTGGAATCACCATCGAGTTTGACGTTGGATTCAAACGTTTTGAAGTCACCACAAACTATGATATTGATCTTTGTAATGATCAACATCACATGGTACACGCATGGAGGACAGACATGGGCACGAAGTGGCATTTGAAAGTAAGTTCTAAATATACCATGTTATAATGCAACGTCCGAGTAAGTATTGCGTACCCACAAAAGGTGGCGCTGAGAATGTGAATGGTTGAGGTATTATGCATCGGCGGGTTCAAATAGGCATGGTGACCTAGCCCGGTATTTGTGTTTCACTCAATCGTTGCATAGTATACCCTTGAATTGCAAAGGGTCGCTGCGCAAATGTGTTGTATGATCTACTGACAGGTTCGTCGAGAACTTGATTCACTGTGATTCAGGCGAAAAAATCCAGTCCGAACAGCTTGATTACGAAGCACTCCAGTGTGCTGTATACACGACGGACGTGATCTGGTCACACAGACTAACATGCAGTGAAATGTAGACCATTGAAGCATCGCGATCGATTGCAGTTTTTGCGACGTCCCAGTGCCTGTTAAATCAAAGACAACTCCATTGAATAATGATCTCATATTTATTTTGTCTCAGAAGTCATGGCGAACAGAGCAGTATGAGCGTCTTATTGGATGGACATTCGTGAGCGTGCGTGCTTAAGACCTCTTTACCCGGTAGGTGGTTTACGAAAGTATCCTGCATTGGGTACTTGAAAAGTGAATGATGGATGCGAAGCACACACCTCATACGCTTGGAAATTGTCAACCTACTTTGTTAAATTTGGCGCCTTCTCTGATGATAAACATTCGGTTGCATTAAGGGTACAAAATGAAATATTTTTCGGAAATCTTTTGAGGATGATTTGTTAGCACACTGGTTGCTTGGGCTATATTTGCGCCAGCAGCGAGGAACGTGTATCACTCCGTGTCATCAATTCTCCCATCTGAGCTACAAAGTCGCATATGGAACTGAATCTGTCGCCGTTCGATTCAGCTCTCCACCCATCACTGTTGTTTAGTCAACAACCTATATAGTTGCCCGAAAAGCAACCGCCTGTAATGTTCGCGATCCATTCTTTGGAATTACTGAATATCCTAACTGAAACTCTTTAACAATGATGGTGCTTTGAATGGTCACACTCTGTAAGAATACGCATCAATCGAACTGCGTGCTTATTGTGATGATCGTCTGAAGTCGCTGTCTTTTTGAGTTTAAAAGAAAATTGTAAACTCCGTATGCTTCACGACTTGCAATTTCTTCATTCACTCGTAACCACGCTTTGGAAAAGTAGACCACGTGAGAGAAATTACCAAACCTTTAGAACATCGCATGCACAGTTCGAAGTAGTAGTGTACAGCTGAATTGGCTATATACGTTTTCAGTTGAATTTTCAGTTCCTAAATGAACGAAATGTTTTAGGTTTCTTTCCAGATAGCTAAAGTTCGTCTCCAGTCTTAGTGTCTACTCCATACACTGAACTGGTTTGACTGAAAATAAATCTAATTACATGCACCACTAGGTAAACTGTACGCAACAACAGTTGACATCTGCTTATCGGCGAAGAATTGACGAGGAAGTGCATCACTCACATTTTAGGCCATAATCACTCTTACAGATGAGCACCCATGCTCGCTATCAAAAAGTCAACTAATCACCACTAAATTCAGGTCATCATTTGCTCATAATTCTGGTCTATATGTCCATCACAGTCGCACCTCGCTGAACTTCATATCCTGTTTACTTTACACCGTTAAACTAGACGGATCAACCTCCAAAATAAACAGTGGTCTGCTTGTCGTGTGGTTCTACTGATTAGGTCCACCTTTGCTGGAGATTGCTTCACGGTCCCACAACGTCAATAATCATTGCAACGTTCGGATTTCGTCTGCTGCCTTAAACTCGAAAGCACTAACTTTAGACGTGAAATCATCTGTTTCGGGAGACTGCATTCGAATGTTTAAGTAAACCAAATTAAGTATTCAATACTGTGGGGCGATTTATACGCTTGCACAAGTTGACCTCTGCTGCCAACTATCAACTTAAGTTCCCCCTAGCTTCATACCATTTCGATCATGTCAGCACAGTTGTTCTGCATACAGTCAACTCTCAGTCCGATTCACTCACTTCGCCGCTTTCCACTTTCGAACATGTCAACTAGATTCATGACGTTCTTCGGTTAGCATACTGCACTCGATGGAATTCACTTGTAGTCGGTTGAACTAAGCACTAGATTGGTGAGAAATATTCCGTAACTAAGCAGTATTTTAAGGAAACCGAAAGTGACAACGTCGTCTTTATCATCATCCTCAACGTCATCATCAAGATTATTGTGAACTACAACAGATGAGTGGACATGTTACCAGCGTGACCTCTTCTTGGAGAACCTATGGGTCGCCGACTGTGCAAGGACGTGTCGTTCACACAATCGTCTGTGCGTTCGTGCTTTTTGGGTGCCGAGTTTTGTTTTACTAGCGATTTCTTTGTCTCTTTCGATATCTATATCCGGATCGCTTTGAACACAAGGATGTCTGGATCGTTGTTGTGAAGACGAAGGATGAATAGTCGGACAGCGCTAGATCATTAATTTGCATCGGGTCTAAGTAGCCTGTTTTATCCGTGTCGTTAATTTGCCCAAGCATCACGTTATCGTCGATTAGTTTAGCTTATAACTCTACCTAGGGTAAGATTGTACGACTTACTTTACGGTTACACACCACGAACTATTCCAGATGTACAGTAGCTGTTAACATGTGCGTTCATCTATCCTGGTCTTCATTGAACAAACGGCTAAACGATTTGCTCAGACTTTCTGAACATCTGGATGAGTTCTTGTTTTCTTGAGAGACCTTCTACAGCTGCAAAATTGTGCCGTCACCAGGGGTGACAGTAACACACGTGCTTCACAAGAATGGTGATTAGGTATATCGTACCGGAAACACTTATAATTCTAAGCTAACTTTGTTTGTTAATTAGCCACTGTTCCACGTTCTACCTGTGAACATTTCAAGTACATATAATTGAATTCTTCAGTTCAGAAAAGTCTGTTGTACCCCTACAAAGTACAAAACCTCTTGTTTCGTAAGTTTTCTATTTTCTGTTTTAATCTTATGACGTTCTGCAATTATTGTGCGTCATGTCGAGCGCAGTGGTAGTACGAATTCATTTTCTGCCCAGGTGAACACTGTTGGTTTACTGTGGTCCATTTTCATCAAACCTGGGGTGCACACGTGCCAAACGATTAGCATGTGAGCAAGCAGACTTTAGGAGCTTCATGTTGCGTTCAATTTGGTTGCTGCTAGACCATCAACCAACCGCACCCTTGTTCAACAACCAGTTCTAGCCTGCTTCGGATGAGTCAACCAATACACCGGTCTGATTAGTGCGGCTTACTGAAGAAAACCAATTGTCAGATCACGCTGTCTAAGTCTGAACTAAGTTGTCTACATCTAGTCTAATACATTAATAGAAATCAGCATACATGTTACAACACGTTGCCCGAATCACATCCATTCATGATCTGTATGATGCCATTATCGGCAGCTTAGTTATATACAGTGCATCGTCAGTATGCATTGAAAAGGAATGGGAAAGAATGCAGATTTTTACTACTGTGGTAAACTTTTCTCCGTATCCTCTATGCTTTTCAGGCTAATTTTGATCGTTTAATCCAAGTTTACATTTTACAAGGTAAACGTTTTGACCTGTTTAGCCCTATACATATATTGACCACGGCATACAAATTGTGGGGCTTTCAACTGTTCACACTTAGCACGCTTGGGTCTTTCTACTTGGTTGAACTACCAAACATTACTCGATAGAGGTTTCTAACAAAAGTCACCGTCGGCTACACTTAAGAGTACCATAACCTAACTGGTGCCTCCAGCATACGGAATAAACCAAGCAAATGTCATTATTACGTAATTCGCGATCAGGCTGATTCTAAACAGTCTTATCAACACGGACTCAATAGAGACTTAGAATTTCATGAACGGTCTAAGAAATCCCGGTGGAGTTAGGTTACTTATGGGATATTCTGTGTTCAGTAGTGGAACTTGTGAGCGCAACATCATAAATAATCATAAATTGTTGGCATCAGTGAATTCTGATGACATTGGCTTAAAATCGGATATACTTTGACCATGAATCCACTGAATTGCAAGATAATTGCCATATAAGATGACACGTAATCAGAATCAAGATGAACCGTCCATTTTCGTCGATAAGCTGTGATGCAGCTCTACCAAAAAAAAAGTTGGCAGTGTGATCTGTATGATTTCAGTGTTATTACTAAGAGAAAAGAGGAACCGTTGCAAATATGTGGCTTTTAATTCCTACGTTGGTATTTGTAAGGAGCAAAAGACTGTGATTGCACATCTATATACATCACCTTCGTCAGTGTTCAGATAGAGTGTCTAGAAATAACTAAACATTGGAACCATTCCCATCGCCGCCTAGTTGTTTTTGAAGTCTACGGACTCTTCTTCAACCTCTGGTTACGGCTTGGCTATAATTTTTATAAGTTTGGATGTAAATATCGAAAGAGTAGATTATATAGCCCTTGCTGATTTTGTTCGAACCCTCCACGTCCGAATTATATCACTTTTGGTTGTTTTAATCTTTTGTGAATTACGGCCTTGATCATTGCCATAATATAGTCCAACCATGAAGTAGAACAGCAATTAAAACCAAATTGTCTTCGTACCATAGGGCTGTCAACACTCGGTAAGCTATATTTGATTGAAAGGGTGGCAGGAATCTTTGGTTCTTGGTTTAGTGTGATAGGTGTTGGGCGGATGCATGTAAACAACATAAATATATATATACATGTATACCAGATCTATTTTAATCTGTTAAGTTGAAAAGCTTCCACTACCCTACTGCTTGTTCCCAACGATGTTACTGTTCATCCTAACCTCGTCTACTCTTGACATTGTGCACTTCCTCAAAATACACCCTAAAACTAGGTGCCACTTTAAAGATGCCCTCATCGAAATTCTGAGAGCGTACATCCGTTGTTCAACTGTCTCTGTCTTTCGATATCTGATAACATCATACGGCCTCGAAACCTGACGTTTGAGCCTGCATCCCTTCGATCCACATCGACCATCTAACTGTCGTTTTCAGCCCGCCTCAGGCCATGCGAAAGGCACACAACGAGATACATAATGGGCTTGCACTCACAAAACGTACCTGAGTTATCGAAGGTTGTACACTGAGTTTAATACTTTTGTGGGAAGGTTAAATTTACCCATTTCAAAAACGATGACAAACCGTCTGTGTACATTGCTACGTGGACCCAGGTAGCCGAAAGCAGATAAGCACTGAACGTTCTCGTTCCGCAATCTGTCACCTGTGGTGCCGTTGTACGTTGCACTCATTAAAAGGCCAATGTGCTCCCGATGTCATAGATGCTTGACGTCAACACATGCCGTCCAGGTTTCGCATGTGCAGTTATTTATGTCATCAGGTGGTCTATAAAACTTAGGTAGGTGAACTTCTCCAACACTTTCAGCGTGCCATATTGGCAATGAAACGCAACTTGAGCACCTTCCATTATGCTGTCAACAGCAAAATGAAGCAACAAATAAGACGTGGAGTAACCTCATGGAATATCACTTACGATGATAACTAAATTCGTGTCGCTGTTCTGCCTGAGGTCTGGTGACAAAGTGCTCTGAACGTGTAATTCTATTCCGCGAGTTTACTTTCCCACGTAATGCAATTTCAGAATGCTTCCCTGTCGACTGAGCTAAAACTCTTGAATATCCACAGGGATGACGTATGTTTTCTGTTCATAGATGTGATTGTGTATGATCAATTGGCCTGATATAGTAGTGTGATCAGTGCAGCTGCAGACTAGGGCGGAACCCAGCCTACTGTTCGCCGAGTTTTTTAATCACATGTGACCTTAAGATTCAAATTTATTCTTCAGTGATTTTCGTTTACTGCCCGTGGACTTCCTGAAAATTTAGTCATGGCAATTAAAATGAATTCCCTTCGCCGAAGCTTCTGTAACATAACAGTAACCTTTGACTATAGCGAGTCCCTCGTCCTTGAGGAGTGACGACAGGGTTTCATCTGTACAGGATGAATTGTGACGGTTCATAAGTCTCATCATCGCGAACCTTCGGATTTTCTCAAAGTCTAAATCCATACAATCTACGGAACACACCCACGATTTTAAAGCGAACAGAATGGTCTGGATTACCAATTGAACTGTTATCCAGTTCTCTCTCCCGAGCATCCCGTGGTTGTTCGTACCTCGTTGACATTTCTCCGCCCATGCCCCACACACCTGGTTTACATGATTCGAAACACGATTCACGAGTTCCCCTACTTGAAAGGGTTATTCCACGTTCATTGTACGTGCCAGCCACCAGCTCATCTAGTTCCTTGAATTTACCCCATGAGTTCAAATTTTTGTGATACGTAAAAGTATACTGCTACTTGTCAATATGCTTTTTCCGTAATTGTGGTTGGGTACTGTGCGGTTAATTGAACTAGAATCCCGGACCGCCGGCCTCTTGGTTAATGTGAGGGGGGAGAAAGTAATCAACAAAATTCCGTTGCTGTGTGGCATATTCATTAGCTGCGCAAAATAATGTGCCTTTTGGCTACACTGGAGAACTATCTGAGTTTTCGTTGCGCTTCTAGATACAAATTGATGTTTATAAGCTGTTCATGGATGCCAGTCGTGAAGGAAAATGTGTAGGCCGGCGATGTTTCTGGAATTTACTGCCTCCTCCATTTGGGCGAACGATACCGTTTTCTGATTCGTGTAATTTCACCTCATTGTAGTGCTGTCCAGAAACCACCCTTGAGAAACACGCGTTACAATGCTAAGTGTACATGACCCCGGCCTTACTGTGGCTGGTTATCTTTCCAACCGTTAATTCATCACTCTTCAAATTTTCCCCCTGTATATTCTTCTCTTGAGCAGGCGTTCTCACAGTAACCGGATTTATTTAATAAACACAATTTCTCAAACTTCATTGTTCTCATCTTTACGTGTTACTTTTTCATCATCCAACTCAAATGAACGTCTAGCCATCGTCCATTTTGAGACCTACAAAAAATGAGCCCTTTTCAATTGGTTTGTTTTAGTTACACGAGACTAAGTTGAGATGGTTTGCTTTCTGGTTCCGAATGATTTGTTTCCTACTGTAGCCAGCGATGTATTGTTGTTTCAAATTGACTTTATGTAGATGACACATTATTCTCCCGCATGGACAATGCTTCATGAAAGTTATTGCCTTCTGTGTTCTACAATTCAGGTAGATGATTACAACGAGGTGGTGGAAGATTTTAGTTCATACCTATCACCGTCTGCAGATGTCCGCCTGGACGATCCGTGGGTTATATTTATGGGTCGAAACGATACGATGCAAGCGGCCGACGGTTTCGATGGTTGTATTTATGCTGCGCAATGGAATAACTTCTTCCCACTTCGTATGGCATTCCAAGATCCTCGACTGGCAAACGTTCAAATGCTTCCCGCAAGTAAGTCGTTTTCGTTTTTACAGGTTCATCGCATTAGTTCACTTTGGTTGTTTTCTTTTGCTGATCCGCTTTAGCTTAAATGTGCCGCAACCTGTACTGATCTATAATGCGGGTTGACGAATAGTTTGTCCTAAAGTGGATAATCTTTGTGTACTGCTCCGCTTTTGAAAAGTGACGGGACTTTAGCTAGGGCATTATCAAATGTTCTTTTCTATGTTGTGTGCCATTTTGTTGGCAGTTGATCTGATCCGTTATCAATATAAATCATACTCTAAAAAACATTCACACTGGTCTGACACGTGTATGCTTACCCGCATCATTAAACTGGTATCTGGTCTGTGTAACTCAAACCGGTGAAATACAGTGCAACCAAAATGTATAGTTTTTGATACTTCACGGTCAATCTGTGTAGCTTGTCATATCAGAGTGCATAACCAACCTTCCTTTCTAATAACTATCAATATCAATTTGTGAGTACATCAACCGTATCTTTTTGTGCAAAGCTTTATTTCTCATTTTTCTGTCTGATTCTCCGGTAATTACCAACATTGTTGGTAGGTTGCACCCTGATACATCCTCGCTGATCTTGGTCGACGCCCAACCACTCACAGTATTTGAAGTTTTACTTATATTTACTTTTCCTTCGACATTTTTCATCCATTTTGACCATTTTTCCAGAGGTGTGCAAATAATGTAGCAGTACCATCACATTCAACCGTCGACACCGTTTTATTCTCTAGGTTGCTTTTGATTATCAGAATTTGTTTCTCTACTGCATAGTTTTCTTGCAATTATGTTCTTTACCGAACGTTTGAAATTCATCAACTCAGATGTGTATTTGTTTTTTGAGTCACTCTTACTAAGTGGAATGCTTACTTGTTTGGACACCATTTCAAGTTTGGGTAGTAGCAAAACTTCTAAAAAAAATGTAGGGTAAAATTACATTTTAACGATTTGAGGCAGTTTCATACCATAGGTTTAGAAGGGAATGAGAGACTATTGTCGAAACCGGTTCGCTAACAGGAACTGAAGGTCTGAGTAAGTAAAATTACCTACAACACAACTGTCCCCAGACGCCGCGCATTTAACTGACCTCTGCTGGTCAGCACATCACATTTACGTGTTTTACTCTATGCTGCAATCTTTGTTTCTATACCGGATCATTCCATGACATATCTTTTTCTTCTCAGTAGATATCTCAAAATACCCGCTAATTACTCACCCAAAACTCCTGGTTGTGGGTGTCGGTGAATTATAATCCACGACACGTTTTTCGGAACGCTGTCTTTTGTACGGACGCAACGAATCTTGGTTGTTTGAGGCCATGGGAAGGGATTATTTGATGGATCCCATCTGCACCTTTGGATATGGGTAGCTGACTTACAACTTATCAAGTGTAGTTGAGCTACCAGTTCAGTGGACATAGCTTAACCCTATCAAATGCCTCTGTTTCACAATGCCATTCACCAGTTTTAAAGCTTGTTTAAATAATATGATACCCTGAATATTTGTTAATTCCGGTGATCATTATGCTAAGGGACTTATCTTCTCAAATGACGTTTGACATTTCTTTTGCCGAAAATAATTACTTAGATTCCATTCGAGAAGATTTGTGCGGCTTCATTGAAATACTCCCGGAACCGGAGCCTTTAGAAATACGACCTTCGCCGGCTATTCCACCTAACATCACGCCGCCTGCTCAAACTGACGATAAAGAGCGTGAAAGACGCGTCGTTGCTGGAGGTGCGTTTAGTCGATTCTTCACATAATTTACAACTCAGAGATTAAACGCAAATCATTCAGGCACATTTAAAACACTTTTGTTCATGTTGTACCCAGTTTACTCTCAGATTAATGATTTTTTTCGTTACTTATATCGTGAACATGCGGGTGAATGTGTTGAGGTTGCCCATCTATGTAACGATTATGGTTTGCCTCGTCTGGCTACACAACAGAAAGGCTACCCCATCATGTAGTGTAAAACTTTCGTAGAAGGACTAACTCAAATCTGTTCAAAGGTTCTTCTTTGAAACACTAACTTCAAGTTGGCCATTCGTGAGATGTTATCTTTCCCATTTTTGAAGTGCTTCTAAAAATACACAGATTACTTACGATGTTCGGTTGCCCTAGGTTACAGGGAGCCACATTTTAATGCTATTTTAATGACTCTCGTTGGTTGTCACCTCCATACTGTTTCAGGTAACTGTTGGTCGCACAAGACAGCACGAAACACCAAGAACTCTTACACATGTCTAAAATATGTAACGATCGACCGGAAAACGTATGATGTTGTATGCTTGCTTATTTCGTTCGCATCTCATCTGTTTCCACAGCTAAGTTGGTCGGCAAGGCCATTAACTGCAGTCGAAAGCAAGAGCTTCAAACATAGTTCTAGATGACTTGACCCTAAGTGGATACGTTGATTCATAAGCAAAGTTCAAATAACCAGGATAGGATTTGAAAAGAAATTTTGTGGACTTTTACATCCGATTGAAAAGCAAGGTGGTTGTTGGGTAACAAAATAAAATACTAGGAAGACTAATGAATAATCATAGTTTTATGAAACAAGGACAAAATTGTCTGGAATGATATAGAACAGTGATAACATGTATTCGTATGTGCAAGACCTTTTTTTGCGCAAGGAGGATCAACGATCACGCTGCGACTTCTTCTCGAGCGATAGATGTCCTGAAAGTTTTTTTGGTCACCACCGACTATATGAACCGTCTCATGTAAGCCCTTCCTGGTGATCCTTCGAATGATGCCAGTTCCAGATGTACACAATCATCTCGAAAGTGTTCAGTGATGCGCTTAATCAGCTAGGCCCTGGAGCGGTTGTTCTTTTTGAGATTTGTCGACCGTAAACCATTTTGTGTTCTGTACATCTGCGTGCAAATGAAGTCACTGTTGTAGGAGATTTACTAAAAAAAATTTGGAATATAAGCTTTTGAGGAACAACTTTTCGTATGAGGGATTTGCCAGACAACCAACCATTTGTATTTTTGTGCAAATTCAATTCCCGTTACGCTATGTTTTCCTCATTGTCATAGTATACCGTAAACCTTATGTTTTTGTACAACTTTGACCAGTTAGTCGAGTGGATATTCCATCTGAATTTCCGATTTGAATTTTATATATTTGTCGTCCACCTGTCGGTTGTAAACCACCGTGCGTTAGATCTCTGTTTTGACCTGTTATTCAAGGTAGTTCATGAGGATATCAGCTAGTGCAGGTCTTCACCGGTTATCGGTGGTAACTGTCCCATCTTATCTTCCTAATGAAATTTGTACAGTAGAAATGCATCCCTAAAGTTATTGGCTTAAACCTTCCACAGTGATGGTTACAGTTTCTTCAAAAGTAAACGTTATTTATCGCTCCACCATTTTGAACCTATAGCGCATAATGTTTGTCTAAACTTGAGGAAGTTGTATATCCATTAGTTTTTGTATACCGTTTGCGTCGGCGATTAATTGACTTGATATATGAATAAAAACGTTGACCCCTATATTCGGTCAGCTTGGGTCCAAAGATCTGCCCTATATACGCATTGTGATTGTTTCCTTCCTTGCATATTATACTGTCACACGTATAGCTGTTTAGTTTTGTGGGGTTGCTTGAGATTGAGTCATAATTCAGAGTCTGGTTTCGCGATGTTGATAATCTGTCAGCCCTGGAAGAACTCGTGAATCAGATTTAAAACGTGGTCAGTAAACATTGTGTGAAATTGGATTTTCATATCTCTATAAATAATCTGTTGTCATTCTTAGTCTGCTCACACTTGAAAACGAACATACAAGCTTGCTTTCAAAAAGAATCGGCAGTTATGAAAATTGTTCGTTGACGCTTGACGTGCAGAATTATTGGATTTCCGACCCTTCACTATCTGAAAATCCAAACGAAACACGTCAATTATCAAAACATTAAAGACACTCTACAGAATGTCTGATTCTCACACGCATATTTCTCTACATTCCAGATCAGCCATTATCGTGTCTCTGTCCAGTGACCAAAGATAACCACCTAAGTATTCAGTCTCGAACGTTGAATAATATGAGGGACAAGCTGCTGACTGTTTCCATCTGGCATGATTACACTTCAGTATCTCTATCCTGCTTTTCTATTCGCTCCAGTCGACTTTTTTTCATAGGTCACCCAACACAAGTTACCCCCTGAACCGAACCAGTGGTAGGAACTCGTAAGTAGAGATCCTTCCCTCGTAAGGATACAGGAAGTTCTTGAGATGACTGTGGGGACCTAGTATTTTGTTTTATTTAGAAGATCGGTAAACCTTTTCCGTCTTTCAATGCCGTGATTTTTGATAGAGAATCCAAGTTGTACGTTTCCTTACTTACAGGACCGTCTGATCATATTTCTTATTGAACTCACTCTGTCTCTTTGTTTACAGTTGTTACTGGACTACTGCTCATTCTGACCGTGGTTGCTCTTGTATTGTTTTGTCGCCATTTCACTATCGAGCGCGGAGATTACGAGACGAAAGAGGCCAAGGATGCGTCACGTGTGAAAACTGCCGATATGGCCATTCAGTTCGGTCGCACGGGTCAGCCGGAAGTAGATGGCAAGGAATGGTGGCTGTGACAATCGATGGACAAGGCTGTCCCTGTTCTGTTTTGTGGGCGTCTCTGCCTCATTTTATTCCCAGCTTAATTTTCTGCTTCCCGCCCATCTTATCAAGCTTTATAATACTGTTATCCTATTGTGATCCTATTGTACAGCAGTATTTCCCATTGCCGGACATTCTTTCAAAACTTCAGCTCTATCTATCGTTGTTCTGTCTAAGAGCTTGTATAAAAACTCTAGGAGTAATTGTAAAAACGGCTCAACGAACAGACTGGTTTCCGGTGGCTTATCATCAGGTTGAATACATCACATTTATCAAGCAATTCTACAACGCGTTAGTTTACAGAATCCGTTTTTATGCTATCAAACAACACACCATAAGATTACATTCACGGCGCCACCTGTACAATGATTTTTGTTTCGTTTGTATATGGCCAACACTTGCTAGTTTGTTCTGAAGCCTGATTGAACGGCTTTTGGACCCACAGACGTTGGTTAGCAATGTAATTCATGAGGTGAGCACCTCGGTTCAAGTTTTGTTGACGTATTGTTTCTACCGAAAAGACCTTCGTTTGGTAAATAAAATGCGTTTGCTTAATTACACCAAAAAGTGATTCAAATGCACCAAGTGAGACAATGATATACCGTTCATTGGCCTCTTTATTCCACTACTGAAGCAGTCTGGGTTGCAATCACAGACTTGATTAGAAAACCGTCTGTTCACTCGGTCAACATACCTGATTCCAGCGGATCAAGTTTAGTAGTAAACGCAGAAGAAATGTGCCTATTTCCCTTATTCGATTTATCTTCCGGCTGAAGGAACTGCACAGTTGGACTGCTAATCGTAGCCCTTCAAATCATCACGTTTGTCTAAATAGCCAAAGTTGCTTTTCCAACTTCAACAGTTATTTACGTGTACTATGAAAGTACTTGGTGCAATTGCCGAACTAAGTGATTAGCATTAGAAATTGTATGAACATGATGACATTGTCTTATAGTAAATTGTCCTCAACATCGGACACAAGCTATCAACTCATATGTCCGCTACCAGGTGTCATATCATTGTCAACTCTAATACAACCCAATCTAGCTTAACCGATGACTGTTTTTTCATGTTGATCAGGACGCATGCGTTCCTCATTACATCGCCATGCTTCACCCAGGCGAAAGTAGCGCCATCGTTGTGCCTAAACAGTTAAAGTTGTGTAATGACGGTCTTGCTGGCAGTGTGTGCCACTATGTCGCTGGTCACTTTTTCATCTCGAGTATCTATCATCCTCTTCCGTTTCTCATTCACAAATTCAACGGACAGTGCTGATACCAATCGCGCTCTCCTTTTGATGCTGCTGTCGTGTCAGCACCAGAAGTCGTGCCATCATGCGAATGGATAATTGATATAGTCTCATCACTATTGCCAAGTAGAGAGTATTGTTCGGTTTTGTTGAATCAGATCGTTTAAATTTCGTCCTCGGCGTTTCTCCCACAGATATGGGAGTTCAGGTTTATGCCTATTCGTCTTTTGTTAATTTTGGAGTTACTGAAGTATAAACAAAGATACCGACTTAGTACGCTTGTCACAAATAATCGAACCTCTATCAAAGTAGAGGTCTCCGGGTATTGTTTGAAGCACAAGCCTCAGAACAGCTGCAATAATGGTTATATGCTGCCGTGTTCGTCGTTCTCCTAAGTTGAGATAACGATATCGGTAACCTATACAAGCCGAGAATATACTGCATCCGAGGATAACTTTCATGTTACATCGTTCACTATAAATTGTCACACACACCCTCGATTAGTACAACAATTGCTTCCTCGTGCTTTTCAGTACCATTGACGTTGATGAGTTACCGTATTCCAAGTTTTCCACGAAATTTGTTGACGATTTCAGGAGAACCCGTTATTCGTCAATACCATCGAAGTTTACCGTGTAAGGAGATGATCAAAACATAGTTGGGTTGCAATTCTATCAGAAGTGCTGGTATATTTTGTTACAATTTTATGCTGAATTACAAAGTATAAAAACGTATAGTTTGTTCCATTCATACACTCATTCAAATTGACTATTTCTGACTGACTAGGTCAAGGTTCAACAATCTTTTTCAATACGGCGGACGCGGTCCATGTTTGTGTGGGCCGCATCCATTTACAGCTTTAGTTACACTGATCACTTCCTTAGCTTCGTAATCGTTACGTCAACACCAACTTGTGAACAGACAGCTAACAACAACATCAAATGTAGTGTAAAACTACACAAATGTCTAAGGATCAGTGTTATGGCTGAGCTTGATTCGATCCCATCAACATACCAACATGACGGTTAATATCATTTAAAATAAGTCGCAGGTGCTTTTTATAGTAAGTTAAAGCACCTCCCCTTTTTTGTCGACGTTCCTATCGCTACCACTCTTTGTAGTCACGTTGTCACCTATAGAACCTATAGTGTGGAATCATGATTTATAGTTGTTTGATTAACCAAGTAACAAAAAGTCTTATATTTCCTATAGTAGAATAACGTTAAAGTCAAGCAGTCCTAAATAAAGCAAATTAGTATGAGGTCTGATACTACTTACGATTTGAATGTCTCTCAACATTGGGCGACAAGGTAAGTGTGGGCAGATGCAGGACGTCTTCTCAACGTACATTTCTGCTGGGTTTGTTAGTTGTTCTTTAGTATGGTTTCGAGAAGAGCTGGTCCCATCTGTAGGCACTTCTGAATATAACTATTATTTGCGTTAAGTCTGCGGGTCAGACAAATTCCTCAGAGGCCTAGTAATTTCGGCTGATAGGCTGACAAACCGCCCCTGAGCACGTGTTGTCAACAAAACTTTCAGTTTGACCAGCTTCAGTAATACTATCCAAGAACTGAGGAATATTGACAGTTATTTTGTAACTCCGAGTCAATACGTGCAGTTGTACGTAGATGATAACTTATCGTCACACAGATTGAAAACTTTCGTATAACTACACACCGGAAAAGATCTGTACACATAAGACCACCAAACTGAAGTATAGCCAGCCTCAACTTCACAGAGTAGATTGAAACTAAGGAAGATATTAGCAAACATTTCACCGGGTACATATTTAATGCGTTTATTCTCTTTAGAAAATCGTGCTACAAATTAATATGAATCCTCAAACGATATATTTTGATCTATCCTTGGCCATCTATCCGAAGCTTGAAAATAGTTCACCGTTGTATTTATCTCCAAAGGGGATACAAGGAATATCAAGCAGAAGTTAACAGCCTTGGTCCTGACAGCCATCGAGGTGCAATGCTGGAATTTCTGGACTAAAGTTGCAGATCTTGTGTTCATTGATAAAGTTCATCATGAATTGTGGAAAATATTCATCCACCGTTAACCAGTTGATTGCTCTTGTTTATTGGACAGGGGATAATTACTTAAGATGTGGTCTATCTTGACTTTTCCAAAAGGTATGCTGTCAAGCGTAAACGGATTTGGGCTTAGGACCGTTTTATTGAATAACGAAGACCTATCGGAATGACATAGGCTGACAAAATAAAGGAGCACTATTTATAATATGATTTGCTGTGAGCTGTGACCTTCTGCAGGAACTCATTCCAGGTTCTCTGCCACTCATTCTCTTGTCTGTTGGACTATCTACCGTTTTCAAATCGTCGATTCTACCGCGAGCCGTTGTCACAAATTTGATGATTGTGGAGGAAAAAGAACATTTGTAAATCCTGCAGAAAATAGCTAACCGTGGTAAGCGATGGGTTATCAACGATAACCTTCCGTTTTATGTCTGCAATTGTAAAATCATGTGTACTAGTCATCCTGATTCTGTTACCACCTTCTTATTGCAAAACCTCCGTATCCCGAAAACAAGCAGAGTGTGGCCCTCGCGACCGTGAGTTAAATTTTTATAGATTGAACATCACCCACAATCGATCGTAGGTGTCCTATTTCCATGAAATTTACAGTCGGATCCTTTCCAAAATGAGTACAAGACTTGAATTTTGCTCTCATTAGAACTGGCCGGTATGCATATCCTTGTCACGGGTGTAACTAGAATTCCAGCCACGCTTTCATGAGGCAATAGTGCTGACCACCGAGCCGACTGGAAAGTATATGGGAATGCGACAGCTGCAATTAATTGTGGATGATGTTCAGTCTCTATGAGAATCAAAATATCGTACTACTTATCAGTAATTAAATCCTTATAAGATTTACAAAATAACAACGAAAATAAAACACAGCGTTCAACCTCTTTTGATTCTGTCACTGCAATTTGTACCCGAGAAGACTGCCCCATTTTCACCTGTACAACGATGGTCCTACGAACACCCCCGATTTTTATCACTTCAGAGGGTTACACACTTGTTCTCATAAAATTTTATCTCCAAATCTTTCAAGGATGCAAGCCTTCCTCTGTTTTCGGTCTATCAGTACAGTCATCCGATTGCTCCAGTGTAACATTAAATTATACTGCTCCAGAGTCGAGATGTATTCACACAATACCTTATATCAATTTCAATTAAAAGCACAAATCAAGTTTTAGTATCGCTTGATTATCACGAATATCAGCTGCAAAGTTGCGATTGCGAATATGGCGTCGATCACAAAATTAAACTGATTTGAATTTTATAGGGAAAATGTAATGTCTTGACTCGCACTTAATTGAGAAATTTAACGCTAAGCCATAATCGTTAGCTCTTCCATCTCACAGAAGATATTTCATCAGCTGTTATTTTTTGATGTTAATTTAAGGAAAACGGTATGTTTACATGAATTAACCTGTAGCTTAATTTTCGTCTCCAACATCTTTACCTTCATTCAAGCTGTGACATAACTAACGTCATTGTGAACGTCAAACAATCCTCTTGAAGAGTCTATTGTTAAACCTCGACTGAACTTCCATCCGATAGCCATATTAAGCCCAATCAATACGAACTGACTAAAGCTGCATCCTCACGTAGTTAATCGTACAAAATACATAGTCCACGCAAAATATTCGTCATACCTTATTTGAATGTATTCCAACTAGACAAATTTGGTCAAAAGGAACATGCGAACAGATTAGGAATCAAATGAGTCAGTAAAATGGATGCTGTTTCACAGAGATATTCAAAAGTGAGGGGGACGTGAATAACATGTAATTGAACCTACTACGTTTGAAGGGTGCTCCGTAACTTCAGGAAACACTGGTAATTCCTATAATCAACGAAGTTCGTCAAAATCTTGTAGCGTTTGCACGTGAGCCCTCCTATACTTCATAGCTAGAAAAACTAACTTTAGGTGTTGGCTTCACGCAGAATCACTTCTAACGGATAGTGTAGCTTCTAAAAAGCTTCTTGCATATATAACGTACAGTTTCCTACGTGCAGATACTTGAAGTTTGTTTAGCGCATATAATACGTCACATTGATGATCGAACGAAATAGAGGTACCTAGTTTACATTGCTCGTATTTCCAAAATCTATAAAAATGATAAAAGAGACTTTTTAACTGTATTCCAAAAAATTATACTCTGGTGACGTATGATAATCAGCAAATTTGAATGACGTCTCGTGGTCGCATTTGTGATACCCAAACGCATCTCTTGTCATGGAATTTTAGAATGATTCTCAACACAAGAAATGCGAATGGACAATCAAAAAGGCGATCGTAATTCGCTGATGCATACTGGGAAATTAAAATTACCTATGAGTTTCCGAAGTCATTTTGCATCACGTGAATTCCTTGGTTGTTGAAACGATGTATATTTTGACACCTGTGAAGATCGAGATCTAATTCAGTTGGATAGTTCTGGACACGTTAGTTCATTTGGAGTTTTCTGTGTTCATATAGTCTTTGGTAGTTAACGTCAGCTTGACTTCACTTTTCGGCCAATCTCATCTGTTTGTGTCTGTGTAATCAGACCACATCTGCGTCCACCCCCTGCCTTCAAGTCCCTGCAATAAGAACTCAAGCAACACATCACTGTGAAACCTAGTACACAATCATGTTAAACACCCACGCAGTGCTCACACAGTAATACTCAGATCAGTTACTGTTGTACGAGTTGCACTATTGATATTGGTCTGCAAATCAGCTTGTGCGTGCATTCAAGATGAAGCAGACCAACTAGGTTGAAATTGAAAGAACAGCTTAGGTATCAGCTTATCGACCCGTGGTACAGAATAATTCAGACTGACCGGTTCACTAACAGCAAATAGGCAGTGGTCCGGAAAATAGCGCACCGCTTAGTCAACCTTTCTGTATATACGGTACAGGTTCAACCTTGGTTGGTACGAGTCACTAACCTGATCGTTCAGTAGAATTCAACAAATTAATAATTTGTGACAAGAGTTTGCTTGCGGGAACAGTTTTGGAACTTAAAAATGCTATCGGTTTACGGTTTGTAAAATGAAGTTCAATATTTTTTGTATAAGATCACAGATTTGGCATTTCGACAAGTACATTGACAATCCTCTTCTTAAGAGAGTCACACAATTCGAATTTTGGTCTCATTGTGGCATATTAGCAGATATTCTTGCAATGAGTGGGACAGAAAACTTGGTTTGCTTTCTAACGAGACAACGGCGTAAACCATAAGCCACTAAGGTAACAGCAGACACGACCAAGTTGTCGTGTCGAAACGTTTAACCACATCAGTTTGTAACTAGCTGGCGGATGCCAGACTTTAGATTATTACGATACGGAAAATCTAAGTCGTCATAAGGCAATATAGCTAGAAGATTACTGAACACAGGCACTCACTACAAAATCCCTTTTTGTTAGTACTTAGATCTTCATAGTCGGTCTAACAACACAGTCTAAGTAAACTTACATTGTCCAGCATCGCAGTCTAAATGCAGAGGGTCAGCTAATGTAACAGACGGCCTTGAACACAAGTAATCCGATGGCTAAATGACTTACATGGAAGTGGAAACCGTCTAGATAATTCAGTTTAATCAGTTCAAACAAGTATGATGAGCATAGCAGCGAAAGTTTAATGACCAACACTTGTGTGTGAATCTGCAACTTTCACTTGATTCAAATTTGACATGCATCCTGAATTGTTAAAATAGAATGAATCGCCTAATGTATGTCATCCTACACTCTACAGATCAGAACTCTGAAAAAGGCATATCGGAGACAGCATTTTGAAGGTTAATGGTCAACTGACCGAAATGATAACAATTTTACACATGTGGCAAAATAGTCCACAGGTTAACTTTACAGCTGGTTGAAAATGCTCACTGATTCGAATGTATAGAGAAACTGAGCCTGATCTGCATACGAACAGTGTCTGTTTTCACACAACTGCTGTGAAACTATGCTGAATCCAATTAGGTGATAAGTTGATAAACACGTTCTGTTTGAATCAAGACGGTAAAACGTTTTCACGTCGTTTAGATTAGAAGGTACAGCGTAATTCTGAGAATGCACTCGCGTTTCACTAAGTTGGAACAAACTTCAACCGTCTTGGTAACATAATAGTCCATTCAGTTAGTATCTGTGTAAACTATGAATAATTTAAAATACTGAACACTTGGTAACCTTACCGTTACAAATGTTGTAGAACTTATAATTGTGAATTCCAGAAGTCACAAATCGCATTAAACCTACACGTGTCTGGGTACATACTAAACAAAGGCCTGGCTCATTTTGATATGTCTTTGACAAACCGCAAATGCTATCAAACCAAGGAACAAAAGACATATCTGTGGCGGTACTTAAGTCATAGAAATATATTTTCAATAGATCAGCTTCGTTTTATTCAGCATTCGAAACCGAAGTGCGCATATTCCATCATCTTTATGAATAGCAAGAACATCTTAATACATTATTTTCAAAATAACCGTCAGTCACTATCGTGTGTCCGAGAAGGGAAAAGAGTTTGCACGAATGTTCCGCAAAACTTATGATTCAAATCATGTTCAATTGGTTTAATCAAGAAAGTAACTTCAAGCTGACTGAGAAGTCCTGATCACGGAGTTATCGATTGAATAAATCAGAGTGATTCTCTTTATTCTCCTTTCAAAATAATCGAGCAAGCTGAACACTATTCATACAAGGTTGTAGTTGAGTGATTGGATTTAATCATTCGGTCACGCCTATTGGTCAACACGCTAGTCTTAAAAGCACGAAGGTCAGGGTGCACACTGCGACTCTAACAAGGATATGCGCTACAGATGAGTTTTAATAAGAGCGAAACTCGAGTCTAGCGCTTCATTTCGAAGTGGGCTAGCCGAAAGACTTATCTGAATGCGAAGGCTGCGAACAAGTGTGAGGTGTGTTCAGTTTTGAAAAACGTATCCCGTTTCAATATACCATCAAACTTTTGATAACAATTTGCCATAACTAAAGTGAACGTATTACTTCACCATAAAATAGTGATGACAGCTTAACTGCAGTATCACGAAAAGTGAACCGGATACTATGACGTCTATTGTTTATACCGCATACTGAGTGATTGTGTCGTCATTTGTATAGCAGATATCAGGGACTTGTTCATCTGTCACCGACTGAAATCAAACCATCATTCTAATTGTATTTATCTATTGTGTAGCACTGTATTTCTGTTGTAGATTCGTGGGCTTTCCGGTTGCGTATTTTCGTTACCTACATATCATGGCATTAAAAACACGAGCAGCGTGATCATTGAGAATATTCTGTATGTATAAAAGGGAGCGCTTATATTAGATAGCAATGATGGGACAGAACAAATAGGTCTTTTTGAGTGGGAACCATCTCTGTGAATGTCTACTTATTATCAAGTCAATCAAGTCGCCATTTTACTTGAAACGTTTCAGGTAAAATGATTACTTCAGTTAGAATTCAACTTTTAAAGCTCGTTTAAGAATATCCAGTGAATTTGACAGCAACGAGTGATTGGTCATCGGGGCTACAACAATTTGCTCAGCTGATGCTTCAGATCATAAGTCACAATTAGTGGCCTGCATACAGTACGCGGATGGCTGTTTAGATAAATCTGTGAGCAAACATGTGTAAGCCACTCAGCTCTCAGAGGAGGGTCAAGAGTTTAGCAAAAAGGAAATTTTCGTACGACTGCCATTATAAAAAGGAACATCTCGACTGAATCGGCAACAGGACCTCTTACTCGATTTCTCAAGAGAAGTTTAAACGGGGCCAGAACGATTATTTTCTTCACCAGTTCTATACTGATCACTCTGAACTTGAAAGATAAAATATCAGTCCACAAATCATCTATGACAATTTATCCATTCGTTTACGGTTGTACAAAATTACATGAGTCATGTGACTCGGCATTTGTCTAGAAATCATCTTTCAGCATCCATCAGGGAGAGACGACTGAAAATCAGTTATGATTGCTTTTGTGGACCATCTGGCTCACTACTTTCTTCAGGTCAGCGTGGGCCATTCACTCAGTGTTCTTTAAACAGCTTCACTGGATCAATCAAAATTCGTTCACCAGAAAACGTTGGTCAGCACCGGGACAACCGTTATCGAGATATATAACCGAACCTTACATGAGCAAAACACGTTCGTTCCATCGTTCCAGTTGCCTCAACCGTCTATCAATCTATACGTCAGAATGTAACACCTAATTGGCTTTCACAAACACAGTCAGATAACAGGATAAATTTTGCCAGTTCCCGTTTTTATTTTGGTGTTTTATAACTGTTACAACCTAATCAGCTCTTATTCAAAATAACTCCGTTACAGTTCTTGTTCTATATTTCAGTGTATTTAACGTGAAACGGGGCAACTGTTAATTGGGATTATTAAGATTCTCGTTGTCCTATGGAAGCGCTAAATTTGTTTCGGTAGTTCTACTGAAGTATGTTTAATTACGGAGCGACAATAAAATGGTGCGACTGCCTCATCCATAAATCAGTTGCATCATTTTATTGTCGACAGATTCATTGATTGTTCTAGAGCGACTGATGAGTAGTAGGAGATTTCCGTTTTTCATGTAAGCTCAGCACCACCCACAACTGACCGCAGTTGTCGCATTCCCATAAACTCCTCAATCGGTCCCTTTCGAAAAGAAGCATTAGTCTAGAGCTTCGCTCTCATTAGAACTGGTCAGTATACATATCCTTGTCACGGCTGGAACTAGAACTCCGGTCAAGCTTTCATGGGGCCGCTGTGCTGACCACTGCGCAATTGACCCCACGTAAGACACGACCGAATGGTCACCTGCATTGGCTTGTGGGTAGGGCTCAACCTGTCCGATAGTCTCAAGAGGAGACAATAACAGAACTGTGAACTCAAATCGATGACCCCCTGATTAGGATTTCTATTCAACAATTTACCAGACTTAAAACACCGAGTTCCCATTTAAAACTTTATTAGTGCAGTAAGAAGACATAGGTTGTAACATGTTGACCTTTCGCCTACTCTCATTAGTCACAAACTTGAAATCTGTAGGTTATATACAGTAGACAAATGGAGATAGAGTGGGTACAGACATGTACACATTCGCATCAAGTGTTATGTCATCACCACCGTGGCACACTGATGAGTTACCTTAACCACTTTGAGGACATAGCGCCGAATGGTAAGTTCTGATCAACGTAACTTTGCTGAAGACCACTAATTTGGGTTGGGATAGCGTAAAAATAAGTTGAATGAGCTGAATGGGTCAGATTTGTGACCTGTCATCATGAGATGTTCAGCAATCGATGATGCGAGTTTTCCCGCAACGTATTCACATGTTTGAGTTTGCTGTGGCATCAGTCTTTTGAACAATTTCGGGACGTGTCCTGCAACTCGCTAGGACAGTTGTCGACTTATTCTGCCGCAGCTGCGGGTGAACCAACAGGCAACATGAAAGACAGAATAGTTGGACATACTACTTCTGTGATTTTGAAGAACTGCTCCTTTAGTGGTTTAAACCAAGTGTAATTTGGCACCCGCATAAACACGGGATGGGACAGATTTCAATTTGTGCTTGACGATGTTTGCTAGATAATCCCCCTCGATCTGCAAAAATGAAAATATATCTCTATTTTTGAGCTGTTTGCCAATAACGTGTTCCTCAAAATCTCTTGTTTTGCCTGCTGCTTACCAGGGATCCGAATACGTCTGGCCCCATGAAATAGGGTCATGACTAAAGCACACTGCTATGCTATCAGGGTAAAGCTGGAGAACCGGGGATACTGCCATCCGCATGCTGTTTTACGGTAGACCAATCACTGTGATGTGAATAAATGAAGCGTTAACGTACGGCAACATTTACCCTTTCACTGCACTGATTAGCTTCTCTCTAAGTTAAAACCACAGAACCATATATTAAGATGTTGAGCGGTATTCTGGTTACTGGAGACTGCCGCCGAGCGTCTGCGTATGATTACTCGGTCATACCTAATACTAGGTCAGTGGCGCAGTGGCCAACATAGTTTTCTCTTGAAAGCGTAGTGAACCATGGTAAGGATGTACACTAATGACAAGTTCTAACGGAAACAAAACTTGAAGAGGTAGACTGAGAAGTCCGTTGGCAAGCGATAGTTACAATCAGTTGTTAGTGCTTTTCAATTCGATTCGAAGAAAATTCGGAATTCGCCGTCGTAGTCATATTTTTCATTCTGTTCTTTTCTTGTTCACATGATGTGTTTGAAATTCCTGTGGCTCCCACATGGAGCATACGGCTCTTGAAATTAATGAGCTGGCTCTTTTAGCTCGTAAGCAAATACGGGTGCGCTGCATCTGATACAGACGAAATATGACATAGTCACAGAAACAGATTTTCGAAATAACTGTAAACAGTAATAGTGATGGTTGTTCAACATATTAAATATCATGTACATAGTACAGCTACATCTCTTCTTACTTGAAAGCTGTCGGTTATCTGTTATCTTCTCTGTTTAGTCTGTTCTAACGCGAGTTATTACGATTAATCTTCTGGTCTCTCCCTTAGGTCGTCTAGGTAAAGAAATATACTTGGTGGTCAACAACCGTGCTGACTATCGCGTAGTAATCAGCACGCGGGTGAGCTGAATAACGACAATATTTTAATAAATGTATTGAACTGAACACAGCCTTACGAACAAGTTGCAATAATCAACATTTCAATCACCTCGGGTGGCCTTCCTCAAGTGTGTCGTGATCAGAATCACATCAACAAAGAAAGAGCGGTCACGTGAGGTTTCCTGCGATTAGGTCAATCTGTGGGGGTGAGACTGATGTAAGTGGGACTCGTCTCTCTAGCTTTACTTGTACATCCTTACCTAGTTACGACAAACCCCACAAGATGTGATGTTGACTGAAGCACACTTAATTTAATATGAATATCTTGCATTGATGCTAACTGTTGAGTAGGAAGCTTGTTTGCACTTATTTTGGACAGTGAACCCGGTGTGTATGAATTGAACTGCATTCAGATGGATATGTGAAATTTAAGCTTAACTGATATTCACCGATCCTTGCTAAGTCTATCGATCTGTCATTCCTTTCCTGCTGTTGTGTATTAATGAAAAGACGGCTGTCCGAATTGAAAATGGTGGTTGCTTAATGCAACGCCCATAATCCTAATCATCATCAAGTTCATGTTGTCACTCCAGGAGAAATATCATCCACAGGTCGGTTGATGGTGATGACCATCGGTGACATAGTTGGAGTGCAGGTATTACTACAGTACTCTTAGTTTTGTGATTCAAGTCGGCGGTTACTGCTGGGAAAACATCATATGCAGGAGTGCCCACTCTACCCGACTGCTGTAACCTTGGCTAGCTAATGGTGTGCCATGAAGGGATTGATTAAGTCTCCGCAAGTAATGTGACCACATTATTAAGTGTCAACAAAAAAAAACAAGAAAAGAATATGATGAGTGTATTTGAGAAATAAGAGTGCGTTGCGAGACTCTACCCATCTGACTGTTCAGAGCTTCTAAAAATTTCGTTTTATTTTATCTTCCCGCCTTTCGTTAGCATTTTTTGAGCTGTCCTCCCAGTTCTTACATTTGTTGTTTTTGTTGTGCTCATGAAAACGAAATTGTTTTGATTGTCCCATACTGAGTATACGAGGCGGATACCTACTGTGGTGGACTGTCAGACAGAAAGTGCGAGCATCCCAACTCTCGGCGGAATAACTCAACACAGAGGGAGGTGTGTTCAAAAAACCATAGTGATGGAGGACGGCGTGTGCGACCGGATGAGTCATCGCCCGACCGGATCACACTAATGGTCCAGACGTGGCAGACGAAATAGAATGGATGACCAAATTGAAGGTGTGATTATTCCAACACTCTCAGGAATATCTCGCGACGGCTGTGGAGTACGGTCAAAGCCCAAAGTGGATGGACGGAGGACAACACGAGCGATCGAACGAGCCATGGCCCAAAGAAATCGATTCTACGGACGAGGACTAGCGGGCGGAAAACCCCCGGATAGAAGGCGCCAATCACACACCTAAACCGGGTAGAAGTGCACACGACGTGTGAGCGAAAACCGAGGAGTGCTGTGGACTGGAATTGTGATTCAAAATTGAGAACGCACGTGTGGCGTGGTAACTAGCGCATTGGACAATAAAGCTTCGCTTTATTGGATGCCTTTTCACTACACTATGTAGGGTCGACGTAGGCTGGTGCGTAGTTGTTTTTAGGTATTTCCTTGGATTACGATAGTGGTGGGACACCTGTGACTGTAAGGAAATTTGTCTGTCAGTGGGTGTGGTACAGTTTGTTTATGGATGCGCTTGACCCTTGCGTATGTGTTGGACAGTATTGAAGCAGTTCAACAACGAACTGCAATAAGTACAGCTATAAAATCTCCACCAACGTCAACGACTGGACTCACCGAGAATAACCGATGTTCATGAAATGTTCAGTGCTAGCGCGGATTATTCGAGTTAGTCCCGGCGTAGTCGATGGTACTAAAACACGGTCCAACAGTGGAATATTTTAGCAGACGGCCAGTCGGCGAAGTTTGAGAAAGGACCAACACGTAAGCCTAAGGGAATTAATGAAAAGCGCGTCACATCTATGTGATGAACATGACTGACATAACTTGTCTCCTTCCATTATGTAACTGTTTTACTATTCCAATATCCTGTACAGTCGGTTGATGCGTACGATTCGTTAATATACGTTCAACGTTGTGCCTAATTGTGGTTTGCGATTCTCATACGTTCTATCGTTACCTTATATAGTCAGGAACTAATTACGACTTTTGGCGTCACGTTTTCACAACCTTCACAATGATTACTGAAATGGATCGATTAGCCACTAATTCAAACGCTCCAGAATTGGAGGATTATTTGGAGAGGTTTGACATTTGATGCCTCACAAAATCTGATTTAGACGAGAAAAAGAAGGTTACTTTCTTTCTACACTTCATCGGCATGGAAGCTTATGCCCTTATCGGAAGCTTGACTGCCCAGAAGTCATCACTTAATTATACCCATCCCACGCTAATGAAGATGTTCTAACGCTTCAAACCGGTAAATTTTGTAGCAGGTAAAAGAGCCAGGTTCAGTGTGTTAATTCGGTCAGAATCTCAATCGATTCGTGATTTCGTCCTACAATTACAAACACGGGCAGCCAAGTGTGAATAAGGCGTTCAGTTAGGGGATCAAGTAAGTAATCCATTGACTGCTGGTATTAACTTGCCAGAGTTACAACAGTAAATTCTATTGCATCGTGATCAAAGATTCCAGATTATTCGTAAAGTGTGTGAACAGTATGAGGATGTAAACCAAGTTACGAATACCAATGAGGTTGTCCTGTGAAGTTATTCTAAAGGCAACAATCCACGGCCGAAACAAGATTACACTTTCAAACCGCGTACTGATGTCCGTACGCCAAGACCATCCGTTCAGTTTTCTAAGTGAAGTAATGTGAACTCAGCTACACAACAATTTTGAAAATGTGCACCTTGTAGACACAATCAATCCCGGTATTCATGTCCACAAAGACAGGCAAAATGCTCCAGCTGTGGCAACGTGGATCATATCCAGTTGGTATGTATGTCCAGACGTTTAGGTCACCTAACGACAAATTCCACTTCGAACGTGCAACCATTGACTGATAACTACTATTATTTCTTTATCTAGTTCGACCCAAAACACTTCTCATGTTGCGAAAATCTTAGTGTCTGCTTCTGGCAAATGTCACGATTTTATTGTTGACACCGGTAGTGTTGAGTCGAAAATCTCGCATTCAGACCTAGTATTTTATCCGGACGCAGTTCTGCAGCCCATAAAAGTTAACATTCGTGGTATTACTCGTCATTCATTGTCTGTTGTAGGCTGCTGCACCATATCGGCGAAGTTGCCCGGTGTTAGCTCTATTGATGGCGAATTTTTGGTTTCAAGTTCACGTTCTTCTATTCTTGGACTTAAGGATTTATGACTACCACACTCTGACATTTCTCTACTGATGTCAGTGAACGACGTTGACAGTAAACAGCTTATACAGGTCTATTCAAAGACCACAGGGGGAATGCGAATACTGAAGGTAAAACTGGAAACTTCGGTATCTCGTAAGAGACGAATCATTCCATTTGGCTTACGTGAACCTGTGCGCAAAAATTATAATCCATTTGTGATAAAGGAGTGATAACGCCTGTTGACTCGTCAAACTGGGCGACCCCAATAGTGACACCATTGAAAACTGATAGGATTACACTCAGAATTTGTGCTGACTACAAGTTAAAGTTGAATACACGTCTACTGCAACGTACCTGCACAACAGAAGAGTCTCAGTATATATCGTATCAGTTTAATGGATGCTTATCTACAAATACCACTTGATGCAGTATCCAGCAATTTGATTGTGATCATTACACCATCCGAACTGTATCGATACAATCTCCCACCTTCTGGTTTGAACGTTTCACCATGTCATGAATACAATTACTACAGACTTAGATGGAATCGAAACCTATCAAGATGACGTTATTGTTCATGCTCCCGATAAACACACCCATGATTATCGCCTTCTTTCTCTGCTGAAACGACTTTTGGCTTCAACGTGGCTATTAACCCAAAGGAGTGTAATTTCCCAGTTTTTTCTTTCTCATGCTTTGGTTACGTTGTTGGTTGCAACTGTTTCAACCAAGATTTACAACGCTTAGCCCTCTTATTGAATGCACCGTCACCCACTAACCTTCATGAACTCCGTTCGGTTCTGAAGGCACTCCAATACTACTCACGTTTTATTCCGAAGTTCGCTTGACGTGCCATTTCTTCGTTTGACATGTTATCCATCAACAATTCTTCTTGATCCCTTAACCACGAGAAAAACGCTCCGTACTTTCCTCCACCATCTTCAAACTACTGCTGTTTTAAAACCATTTTTTGCCAAAGATCACTGAACTGTAATTACTGATGCTTCTCCCAATAGAATAGATGCGGTTCATGAAGAGTGGTAGACCTTTTATATGCACTTCCTGTCGTCTGTCTAAAGCCGAATGTGAGTATTCTCAGACCCAGCGTGAAGCCCTTGGAATACACTGGGCTGTTAAAACACTTCATGAGTACCTTTTCGAACTCTCACTCACTATTGCAACAGACCATGGAGCCTTAAAACTTCTGTGTCATCCCGAAAATTCGCTAGCAAAGTCATTGCTACCATGTTGCAACGCTGGAGCCTTGCTCTTATTTCCTACACTTACACAGTTATTCACCGTGGTGCAAAAACTATCCCCCGTGCTAGTTACTTATCCAAAATTCCATCACCGGACTCAAACTCTGACAACGTTGATGGTCTACTAGTACAACCATTGCCAGTTAAAGGGGTGCACTTGTAAATTCTTTGATCCTATTACATCTGCCTTAAGACGTGGCTGGACACAATGGGAGAGGCGTAGATTTCCCGCATTTTTACTATTGTCTTGAAGGTTTGTTCATTATTCTAGATGGATTATTGTGTTTGGATAATCGTGTTGTCATTCCACCAACTCTTATATTTGATATCATTGCGGACTTGCATTCCGGACATTTGGCAGTTGATAAGATGAAGTCGCTCGCACGCTAATCTCGCTGGTGGCTGGAACTAGATTCAGATATTAAACACACTGCCAATAATTGTATCAAATTTACAGAGAGGATTCATACGAAACAATCACGGTGACTTCCATGGCCTGTTACGTTTGAAACATTTCAGAGAGTTCATGCTGTCTACTGTGGTCCATTTCTGGCGAAATACTATGCCCTGGTAATTACTGATGCTTACTCTAGATGGCCTGAAGTTTTCCTCACTCCATCATCGGGTGCAGACTACACAACTTGCTTTGAGAAAAATATTCTGTCGTGAGGGTGTGCCTACTGCTTTGGTCACCGACAATGGTAATCACTTCATTATCAAGTCTTTGGAGGACTGGAATAAAGGACTTGGGTGTCGCTATTCGTTTGCTGTTTCGTGACATCTACAGTCCGGTGGACCTGCAGAATTTTTTGTACACACGCTGAAGTCCGCTATCGCCATTTTGCCACCGAAATCACCTGTGAAGCTTGATCGGGAAATCGATAATTTTCTCATGCAGTACAGAAGTGCATCATATCTGGTAAGTGGAAACAGTCCTGCGATCCTTTTCAAATATCGTTCTCTGCGTAGAAGTCTTGGCAGTGCAAAACAGCTGAAGTTACATTTTTCGAAGGCAATCATTTACGTCCTGCTGATGGAATAGTCCTTTCTACTCACGCAAATCATCTGGTTACTATTTTTACTTGGAAGACCTTTCCTGCCATCGATAACATGTTGACCAGGTCGAACTCACTTCTAGAGGTCAGTCTGTTAACAGAAATTCTGTTGCTTCGAATTCTAACTAGTTCTTTCTAGATAATCTTGTTGCATAGGAAGCAAACGACATTACTGAAGTACAAGCTGGACCTGAAATAGATGAAGCTTTTGATAAACCGATGGTAAGAAGATCTGAACGTTTGGAATCCATACCACCAAGAAATTACAAATATCCGCACACTCAATCGAGGTGTGGTGGATGTGATGAACATGACTGACATAACTTGTCTCCTTCCATTATATAATTGTTTTACTATTCCAGTATCCTGTACAATTGGTTGATGCGTACGTTTCGATAATATATTTTCAGTGTTGTGTCTAATTGTGTTTTGCGATTCTCATACGTTCAATCGTTATCCTATATAGTTTACTTCTATTTACAAAAATCTGTTTATCATCAAGTCAAACAACTATTCACAGTGCACTCTGATGCAATAATTGCGCGCGATTAGCAAACCGGGGTGTAACTTCTAGTGGCCAGCAATCATGCAACTTCTCTAAGGATATCGGCAAAAACCGTGTTTTCCTGCTTGTTTCTTCTGTACGCCCGATCCTGTGTATGCGTGCTATAGGAGGCCTGATATGAACTCAGTGTCACTTTCTTCATTAGTGCAACTAATTGCACTCAGCGACTGCTTTCCCTTTTCCTAATGACTCATTTACTATCCCACTCTTCATGGTCGTCCTAACATTGTTTAACGCACTCGAAGGCTCCATGCACTTTCCGTCGGGCGAGCTTTTCATTGCCGCCAAATGGGCTGCGGCCCATTTGGCGCATTTTTCCTTTCTCCTCTTGGTTGCTGCCGTTGGTCCCAGACTAGGCTAGAGCTAACTATTTATCATATTTCCAAACATTGCTGGAAATATAAGATTTGTTTCCAAACCTCACTGCGTTCTCTATTTTAATGCCTGTTATGACTACTTTACGACTGCTCCTCATGAAAAACGTTCTGAGTTGTTAGTGAACGAGGGTCTAGCGCGTACCCTTGTTGTCCACTACAAACTCAGTGCAACCTCATATAGTGGTAATCAGGCTACTTCGACGAAATCTATACCAATACATAATAGCTGAACGAAGACACTACATGAGCAACTTAGAAGTCATGGATTTGAAATCAGTTGCACACCGACCTCATTACGATGAAGAAGCAACTACACAAACAAAGAAACAAGCTGCACTCGCATAATCCCTCTATCAGTTCCTGTTACCATTGAGAGTATGATCTTGTAATGTTTCCGTTAGAAGCCGTCACAGTCATCTCACGAGCAGGCAGTGTTTTCGATCGCACATTAGTTGATCTTGATGGTGATTGGTTTCAAGCGATGCCCGTTGTTCTCGCTTTGGCTTAACATGTGATCCAGCGCATGAGACCCGCGATGCTGGCATTCAGGTATACAGTGGTTTGAAGCCCAGACATCTTTTTTCTTCCTCTTACCTTAACGTGTTAGGAATACATCAGTTTCATGAGTTTCTGGTGTAGACCACGGATTATCTGACTGGAATGCGACCGTGTAGTGGTTTACGCCATGTACCTCCCAGTAGAACCCGGAGACGGCGGGAACAATCCATATTTCCTTTTCTATCCCACTAATCCGAATGGTAGGACGTAAATGTTATATTTATAGGTAACGCACTTTTCTGTCAATTCAACCATCATAATGCTGATGCTAGCAGGCAGTTTATAGATCACTAAGCAATTGCGTATCGTTTTGCGTAGAGCAATGTAGTCGGCCAGCGATTCGTTATTTGACCACAAGGAGACCATTCAAAGACTATACCTAAATTGTCTAGTTCTCTACTATATTTGTTATGGTTGATATTTATGCTAATATTCAGAATAAAAGGGACCAAATTGGGATAGCAGGTTAACTGTACCAAGCTGTTATCTAAAGAGCATTACAACATGCTGGATAATGAACTGCGGCCTGTCCACATAAAACATCATAAACTAGGCAAATGCTTGTTTTGAGGATGAAGTAAAATTAACTACACACAAGTTTATTCCATTTTATGATGCCCAATTTAGTCTCTATTCCAGGCATTCAAAGACTTTCCACAATACATGAAGTCCAGCGGAATGCAACCTTTTCTTTTGTAGGGATTAATCTGGTGCTTGCCACTCTCTAACTTTCGGTGACTTGGCTTGGCTTTGCACGGTTGCATGAATTTATACTGATACACCATCAGCTGAGCTATATGACTAAAATATTTAACATGTGGTATAATCTGGTAAATGAGGACCTAGGCAGATATAAATTTCTTAAAAAATGACTGACAACGTGAGAAAGTTATTGTCTGGACTCGAGTGGCCCAGTAAAATCATGTAATACAGTAATCTATTGCGTTAACAAACAACTACTGGTTATTTCTTCTGTCCCAGTTTGATCTATAAACCATACACAATGAGTGACACCGATACAACAGAAATAATTTCAACAATATATCCAAGAGATTATCAGTGCAGTGTATGTAAGCACCAAGCTGATGATGTTAAACCAGCAACAACATTGTTCAAGACGATGTGTACATTTGACGGTGTGTAATACCGATGCTTACGGTTTCTCTCTAGTTTAAGTAATGTGTCAGCATGAAGTAAGTAATTCTTCATATAGTCCGTAGCCGTATACTGTAGGATATGACAGCTGAATTCCCAAATGTAAAATGACATTTAGCAAATACCCAGAAGTTTCTTGTGAATGGGAGTAAATTGACGATTCGCCAGCTCTTTCACACAAACAGTCAGATGACCAATGAAATCGTTTCACTTTCTTTGTTACTGGACATACAACCTATTAGAATTAACTGGGTTTGACAATTTAGCGCATAGGAGGTAACGAAAATCCGAGTCTAATCGTCGATGTTGAATATATCTTCAAACTGAGTGCCTAGTGTTTATACACCAACTGGAGTGACGCACGATCCCAAGCGTCTTCCGCTGATATGGTCATATCATTGACTGGTATACAGGATCTGTGCAACTCGTGGCGCATTGTAACCCTTTTCCGGACTGACAGTTGCAGGATCGTGTGATCATAGCCCAAGAAAAATAGGAATCCGAGGAAGCGTTCGAAAAGAACGAGGGCAGACCCATTGAGAAGCAGAAGGGTTGTCTAATTTTGGAAATACATTCATGCAAAGACTCATCACACAAAATCAACAACGACATGAAGGACGACGTGAAAAGCAAAGTTATGTACCCCGGTGGCAGTAAAGAACATGCAAATATACTGCGCCAATTGATTGGTTGGGACTTTTAGACTGACTCCGAGAACACCGACAACCAAAAGTTGCCAACGGACGGTTGAAGCCGAACAACGCAGTGGTGATACCACTTCCGGTGGTAGCTTATCCAAGACATTCAATATTCTAAACGAAAAGATTTGTGCAACAGCATTTGTGCTAACCCGTGATTTACGTAGATTTTATTCATGTCCCCCGAACGTCGAGTTGCCAATGTTAAAAACGGATATTATACTGTTGTAAATAATCCTTTAAGGATCATAGGTTTGAGACCACCCTCTTCTGCACCTTCATTCGAAGGAGAGAGAAGGTTGGGGTGTCTCAGTCGGTTCAGATAGTACATTCCCCTGGCGTTCGCAAGAGTCACTGATATTGTACTCTCAATTCTCTTCAGTAAAGGATTATCGTTTGCTGACCATGCTTTGATGCAGTACTCGAGGTGCAGCCGTACCATTATATGTTATGGAGACAATATAATATCGAGTTCCGTTACTGCTGCGGCTTCTTCTGATGATAAGTCGCTAGTATAGTTTACACAGCCCATAGTTATATTCCTGTAAATAACTTTTGTACGTGTTTTGATATATCGTTTTGTTAACTTCTTTTGTACACTTGTTTGGAAACATCACCATCACTTTTAGAGTTTAATTGTCAACAAGAATAAACGGGATTTACCGCTCACCCCTTCTGTCTTCTTTATTTGTATAGATTTTTGGGCGGATTTGTCCCGTTAGTAACTCAAAATGTGATCCAACTTTTCTTGCTGTTATTGTCTGCACATATTTTTGCTCTATTGGTGCCCTGTGCATCAAAAAATTGTATACGATTGCTGTTATTCTTTACCGAATGACACACCGATTCATTACGTATGGAAATTTATTGGGTTGCATTGTGTCTGTTTCTGTATCTGTTTTATATTGTGTATTGCTTATCCCTGTTGACAATGACCGGAGTTAGATCTAGCAGTGCTGGGACTCAGTCGATTGAGGCGGCGAGCACTTGCTACCGTTATGGGTACAAAATGTCCGTACAACACGACGCACAGTGCTACCAGTGCCAGAAATGGTATCACTTCAAATGCACTGGCCTCAATGAACACCAATGCAAACAGCTTGCTTCTTCGGCCCTAAATTTTATCTGCATGCTCTACATGTTTGACAGAAGCCAAGGCGCCGCTTTGCTGCTGAATAGTCACGAACGCGCCACGAACCTTGAATCGACGCAGGAAAACTGCTACTGTAAATGCGGAGCTCTTCTTCTTATCGCAATATGTCTTTTTGTTTCTTCCAAAGGGACCAGAATGGAGAAATACCAACGGACTCTGTCAGAAATGAAGTTGGAACTCCAGTTTCTAAATGAATACATAGCGCTTGCTCTCCTTGATGTTACGGTCACCAAGAAGGTAGTTGCTCTGTCAAATGCACATATAGATGAGGCAGTGGCGACTATGAAAGCAAAAGCTCTCAGAGAAAAGAGAGTTGTTCTATAGGGTTGCTTCTATGCAACATCTTCCCCAACCTAATTAGCTAAATCAGTCTTGGCTTCTTCATTCTCCCCGGACTTTACAAATTCCCTTTTGGTAACCTTGTCGGCTATGCCAAGTCCCTAGACGGTGGTGAAAAAACAAGAGGCCTTGAAATTGGTCAACATCCAGCTAAAAGGCATTTCTTTCGATCGATTTCAACAAGAGAAGGTGAAGCGCGAGCAGTGGATCAAAAATAAGTCACGAATTATGGAAGCTCGGAAACTGAAACTGGAGACTAAAATCGCGATTTCTGCTCCAGTAGTGTCTACTTAGGCTTATGTGCCATTGGTGGAAAACGTAGTCGCCACCCCAACGGCCGACGCCTTAAGCACCATCAAAAGTGTTGAAGACACTGCACAAATGCCATTCTCTGTGTTACCCGAACGAAAAACCACCCAATGGTTCCGCAGAAAATTCTTTCTTCCAAGAATTCGGAACGATGGGGGCTTGTTGGGGAAGCCGTCTGTAAATAAAAAAAGCATTTTATTGATCCGCGCCACAAGTCTTCAATGGCTCCATAAACCGCACACACTGCCCACCTTCAAACTCTGCATACAACAGACGAATTCAAATTTTCAGTCGGTAAAAAATCTCGAAAACCCTCCAAGAAAGCGGAATTTAGCAGGGGTACAGGGGTCGCAAGTTGAGACGCCAAGAATGCTGGTCAAACGTCTTGTAGGGACGTTGACATACGCACAAGCAGTGACGTCGCGCCCACGGACTCAAAGGAGAGCCGTCAGAAAAGCACTCTGCAGTACATACCGAGTCCAGCACCACCCTCCTCAATTCTAGGTCTTCTTTCCCAAACTTCTCCTCGCATACTCCTTGCTCTTTTCCAGAAAAGTGAAGTTAGGAAATAACCCTTAAGTGTATGTATACGAACTGTCTGAGTTTGTTCAATAAATGACCAGAAGTCAGACAGATAACTCAAGACACACAACCCTACATATTTACTTTCACGGAGACCTAGCTTACAGGTAACATCAGTGACAGTAAACTGAGTGTCCGTGGTAAACAGTTTACCGAGCTGACTTTACCTGAGGGAGAATGGGGGTTCTGCGACTTTCCATCAGCATTGTCTCCCAACACCCACAGTTATCGATGGATTTCATTACTGTGATAAATACGACACCCTGTGGCTTCGATGGCCGCTGCGTGGTCGAGAATCACTCCTAGTGGGGGTTTTCTGTTGTTCTAACTCATCCGACGTCTCTGAGGACGAAACTCTTCTTGTAAACCTAGGCAAATTTCTAGGAGCACAACACTTTACTCATCTGCTTATTATGGGAGGCTTTAATGTACCCAAGATAAACTAAGCATCAATTTCTCACCAGGACTGTGAAGACGGATTCTCGACCTCCTTATCGACGCTTATGGACGCAGCATGTCAACGCCCTGACGTGGCATCCTTCTGGTCAGATTCCCTCTCCACGTTACAAGGCGCAACTAGGAAAGCAGACGACTAATATATACCGCGCAGACTGTTCACTTTCTCACATTGGTCACCTCTTCGGCGCAGTATAAGTCGTCTCCTCGATGACTGTTCTTACTTCTTCGAAAAGCATAAGCTTACGGAAAACTCGGAAGACGAAAACGCGTTCCACGTTGTTCGAAATAGGTGTAAACGGGAAATTCCTGATCACACCAAACTCGTACAAGAAAGGGTCCTCCTCAGAACGTGAGGGAACAAAAACTTCTTTTTCAAGCACATGCAACGATTAAAAAAGAATAACGCTCTGCACTTTCTTTGTGACTGCCTGACGAGGAGACCTCATCCGACACCCTAGTTGTGGCCGAGTTATTAAGGGAGTACTACTCTACAGTCTACAACGTTGCACCGCCGGACTGGCATCCTATTCTTCCGCTGCGGAATGTCCGACAACCACTCGTTACTGCTGATTTTTCCGTGCTAGAAGCTGCAGACCTTTTATCCAAGGTTAATTCATACAATGCAACGGGTCCTGACAAGATCCGTCGCAGACTTCTCAAAGAAGCAGCTGCTGGTCTGGCACAACCCTATATAAGCTGTTTGAACAGAAACTCCAGACTGACATTCTCTCAAGTGCATGGAAAGAGGCGAGGGTCACACCCATATTTGAAACGGGCGAAGTGCACTCTCCCGGTGGCTATCGACCAATAAGCCTTACTAGCATTCCATGCAAGACAGTGGAGCGCTTATTAAAGCGTGCCATTCTCAATCACGTCTTACCAAACCGTCTTTTTTCGTCTACCCAGCATGGCTCCCTTCCTAATCGGTCATGCATAACTAATATGCTTAGTTTCATGGATAGTCTCAGGGAGGTCAAAGACAGTGGCCTCATCTCCGACGCCATCTTCTTTGAATTTGCCAAGACTTTCAACCGTGTTCCACACGGCTCCCTGAAACACAAACTGTAAGCCTATGGTATTCAAGGAGAGGTTCTTCGCTGGATTGTTTCCTTCCTCGGCAATAGAACGTTTAGATTTAAAACCAGACCAGTTCTTTCATCTCCCTTTTTCATTTCTGCAGGATTTCCTCAAAGATCAGTGTTGGATCCTCTGTTATTTCTGGTCTACGTGAATGACCTTCCGGATAATATTTCCAACAACGTCCGCTTGATGCTGAGCGAAATAGACTAGATTCGGGGGCCTCAGACCTCTGCCTCAAACCGATGTATCAATCGCCGAATCTTTCTCAATCTAAGTCCAGCAGGACGAGGCAATAAACCAGTTACTGTTGTAAACGAAAAATAATCAAATCACTTAATCAAGTTTGAAGTGTTTCGCATTATGAAACACTCGGTACAATAAAAATTTAAAACACTGCGTTCCCTTGATCCAGTTCACCAGTAACGATAGAAGACATACGTCGCGAGATGTTAACATTTGCCAGATGGCTTGTTGACATTCTACATCCCATCCGTCAGAATTTTACCCCCCACGGTGTAAAAGATTCTTTC
>LUCH01001342.1:87493-112443 GCA_013368495.1 Paragonimus heterotremus
GAAAGAATCTTTTACACCGGGAGGGGCAAAATTCTGACGGATGGGATGTAGAATGTCAACAAGCCATCTGGCAAATGTTAACATCTCGCGACGTATGTCTTCTATCGTTACTGGTGAACAATAAAAATTGCGAAATTCCGTGACGACTATCTTTCGGTATGTTTCCAGTGTTCAAAAATCAAGTTTCTATCACTCCTTAATAGCATAGCCGTCACAGTTTTGGAATTTGCTGACAGTTTAATTTAGTCACAATGATGTATCGTCATTGTGTCCAATTTTGACATTTTTGAAACTTCATTGATCTGTTAATCAAATGTTTCGGGTTCAAACTGTAAGTCGAAGAAATAGAATAGAATTTATTCAAGAATTTTTCATTGTAAAACAAACTATTTGCTAAAATTGCACACACCCTTAGCAGTGGACCTGAAGCTCAATAAGAAGAGAATCAACGCATTGGCAAAACCAAATGTATCCCCTGTGTTATGAGCCACCAGTGTCCAGAATATTGGTTCAAGTCGTTCTGACGTTACTTCCCAGTCGGTTGACACGGAGAAATCCACATACCCGGGCTTTGGTAATATTGTCATTTATTGGACATGGGACGAAAACAAAAAATCTTTGAGGACTGAGAAACCTGGCTGTTGTGCTTACAAAAATTGACTCAAACGAACAGCCCATTAATTTTGATTGGTCACTTTTCCGCTATCCTACCAGTTAGTTAAATTGAACGCACTTTATATAAATTGAACATCACTCGCGATTGGTCACATTCCTATGGACGTTCCCTCCAGCTCATGTTGAAAAAGATGCACTATACTGAAGTTTCACTCTTGTCAGATCTCGTTAGTAGTACATACCCCAGCCGCAGCTGGCAGTTGAACTCCAGCTACGCCTTCTTTAGTTAACAGTGTTCATTACTGCGCCACTTACCTCATATTAGGCATGAGTGAGTTATCATAGGCAATCGTTCATCCACATTCACTTGTGAATAATGCTCAAATTGCTTGATCGCCTCGAGGCCAAAAGTCTATTATCTATCGGTTAACGGCTGTCGTGAGAAAATGAACTGTAAACGTTCATCTGTAACGCATACTTTGTTGACCTCACTATTGGCGATTGTTGTAACGTTCAGTCGAGTCCAGCGAGCGCGCACAGGTTGAATTTGAATTGCGTAACAGGGCACACTGCTGTGTTGTTGACGCCGTTTTAGTTTCCGATTGTGTAAGTCGAGTGAATGGATTACGGTGTCCTTGGCTCATGTTTGTTTCTTGTTGTTTCCTTTTACAGGACTGATGTTGGAACCTCTACTTCAAAAGAACGATGTCCTTCGATGTCTCCACGTTGCCCTAAAGTTGGTCCGCAAGTGTAATAGAAAATCAGAATAGAAACGGCCGGCTTTTATATTACAGTGTCAGTAAACCTATTTCGCATTATTGTTGTTTTATTACATTGTTGACAATAAGGTGTACAGTTGTGCTCGAGAGATAAACTACCTGCTTTGTTTGGTTCAGTTGTCATTACTCCTGTGTCGAAGCTACCTTTGGGGTTGAGATAAGTTAACTACTTCATTCCTGTATTCCTGGAATCACCAAATCATCGTCGCGGACTTCTGTAACTTCTTACGATGGATTCCTGTCCACTTGAAATTCTCAATATTATCGATCCGTCGGGAAAAATTTAAGATTATTTGGAACGCTTCGAAATATGGTATCCCGCAGGCAAAGAGCTGAAGGGAGAAAATAAAGCTGCTTACTTCCTCACCGTAATTGGTAAAGATGCGTACAGCTTGGTGAAATACTTGTCATTTCTTGATTCACCAATTTCTCTTCCCTGCGAATCTCTGAAGAAACTGCTACTTTCACATGTCCAACCTGAAAATTTCGAAGCAGCTGAACGAGTTAAATTTCGTACGTTCGTGAGAAAAGAAAATCAGGATATCAGACAATTTATTCTGTAAATCCAGACCCAAACAGCTCGGTGTGATTTCGAAGACCAATTACAAACTCAACTCCGTGACCGTTTGATTGTTGGAATAAATTTGCGTGATCTACAGGAGAAGCTTTATTGCTTTCAAATTCCACTTTCTAGTCAGCTAGAAAACTATGCGAGCAGTTTCAGGATGTCAAAGCTGCTGTGATAGATGAGCCGACGGTTTTATACAACAACAACGTGAGACGATCAGAAGGTCAGCAAAGGCGGCAGTCTGAAAAAGTAAATGCTGGAAATGCAACGGATGATAATCGCCCTACATCTGATTCAAATGCTACCCGACAGTGGGATTACTGTAAGTCATGTGGTAGCAAGCACTCTCGATTGACTTGTCGATTTCGTAACGCTGAGTGCCATAGGCATAGTAAAATCGGGCACATTCAATATGTTTGTCATAGTTCAAAGTCCTCTTTTACACATTCCAGTTGTAACGATGATAATTTGCGTTCCGACTTTCATTTCATTGCTCCTAATGTAAATTCTGTTGTTTGTGCCAGTCAAATTAAACAAGCCCACCTTGTTGATAATTGCATTCAACATTCATCGATTGTAGACACAGGTAACGTTGAGTTATTTATCCCTGTTCATTTCGTAAAGTGCCTGAAGACGGTAATTATAAAAGCTTCTGAAGCTTCTGTGAAAGGTACCAGTGGACATGCTTTAACAGTTCTTAGATCTTGTCAACTGACACTTACTGATGTTTAGCTCATTGTTAACAATTACCGTTTTTTGGTTATTGATCGTGACCCATCGATCATTGGTTTAAAAGTATGAAACTTTTGAACATTTCTGTTTCATTGATCTCGGATGCACGTGGATCACCGATGCGCGATTTACTCCTGAAATGTTCGAAAGCTTCTGGTGGTATATGTGTTAAACCAGTTTCGCTCGAACTCAAAGGCAATCCGATTTTTATAAAACGACGAATAGCCCATTTTGGATTATGTGAACCTGTCGGAAAATCGATCGACCGACCTGTGGAGGAAAGGATATTAACGCCTTTGCAATCTTCGATTTGGGCTACGCTCATTGTGACTTTACTTAAACGAGAAAGTGAAACGCCTCAAATTTGCGGTGACTACGGACTCTCGCCCCACAGATACATTTTGCAGAGGAGTTGCGCCACTGTTGAATCAGAGGACATTCTACACCAATTTCATGTCTGAAATCATTTTGGAAAACTCGATTTAAAGAACGTCCTTCTGCAGATTCCACTTGGTGAAGCTCCCAGTGCTCTGACGACCATCAATACTCCTTCCGGATTTTTTTCTGTATAATTTTCTGTCATTCGGTCTGAACGTATCGCCTGCCATATTTCAAGATGTTATGAACACCATCACTGCCAAGTTAAAGGGTGTTTCCATTTACCAAGATGATATGGCTGTGCATGCGCCAACCATGTTTATTCATGATGAACGATTGTAGGCTTTACTCGAACGATTTTGCTCTCCAAACGTTGTTATTAATTTTTCAAAATGCATTTTTGGTACATCCAAGTTCTCAAGTTTAAGGTTTCTTGTTGATGAGAATGGTTATCGACCTGATCCTGATCGTTTTTCACTCCTGATTAGGTCATCTACTCCAAAGATTTTTGATGAGTTTCGTTCTTCACTGGGTTCTCCTCAGTAATATTCTCAATTCATTCCTAGTTTCGCTAATAAGGCAAAACGATTACTTGACATCCTTTCTCAAAATTATTTTGTTTGGATGAATTTACATGAACAAACCTTCCGGATTCTGTTGAAATTTTTGTCTTCCGATGCAGCATTACGTACGTTCTCTCCAAAATTACCATCAACACTGATTACTGATGCGTCCTCAACGGGTATTGGAGTTTTGCTAGAACAAGAGAGCCATCCTGTTATTTGTGTTTCTAGACGCCTCAGTTCAGCAGAGTGTGGGTATGTGCAAACACAGAAGGATGCATTAGCGGTTTATTGGGCGATCACCAGACTTCGCAAATACTTGTTCGGTGCTAATTTCACTATAGTTAGTTATCAAGAAGTCCTCGAATTCATTTATAATCCTAAAAAATTCCATGTCATATCTTCTGCGACCATGGTTCAGCGGCGGAGGGTTGCTTTGTCTGCTTACTCTAATAATATCTAACACCGTAGTGCAAAATACATTCTCCATACTGACTATTCATCTCAGCATGCTGACTCTGGAGAGGGTGGTGACTTAGATTGTTTATTGACTCAGCCAATTCCAGCCTCTCGTTCTGAGTTGATTCGTGACGCCCAAAAATATCACTATGCAGTTTTGCGATAGTTAGAAATACGTAATAGTAATAACAAATGCACTTCGCTTGAACCCAGGGCTAGTTTCTACGCAGTAGTAATAACGCAAGACGTCAGCCAACGGAATTGTCATTTGATTAGTATCTATACAATGTAATTATTCATGTAGCAAAACAACAATATCATATAGTGTTCTGTCATGATTTACAATCACTACATCCGCCGCAGTTCAAATAAACGTCGGAGTAGTAGTTATGATGTCGTTTCTTCTTCACACGTTCAGGAATTCTTGTCCGCGCCCGCTCAATTGTAGGTACCCCTCCCGTAACTGAATTCGAATCGGAAACAGACTCAGAAACGGGATTTTCAAACTCGGAAGACTCAACAGACAATGAAAGAGAGACCTTTAGAATATTCATGCACTTGAGACCGATAATAGGCAGGTCGGAATTAATAACAAAAAATGGACAAGTAATGGACTGCATAGTTGTAAGTGAAAGTTCACATTCGCCAAGAATAGATAAAAGAGGTTCAATAATACTCTTAACAGACATATTAACAGGTTTCAAAATAACCGTAAGTTCCAGCCGCTTCATGCAAGCGGCAGAAATAAAAGACTCAGCACTACCAGTGTCAGCAATGAAGAAATGTTTGGGACTACCGTTAACAATAGAAGATTGTACTATGTGATGTGTAGAATCAGGAGAATTAGTAGGTCATAGTAAAAGCAATAGAATGCAAGTCAGATGCAACACTTTGTTCATCTAAAGAAGTCTGATCAAAACACGTCTTCGAACAACAACAGACAGCTCAAATGTGACAGATCTCGCCACATTCGCAGCATTTGGAGTTGCGAAATGGACACATAAATCGAGAATGTTCATGACCACATGACTTACAGTTACCAAAATGTTGGATAGAATTTGGAGTAAAGTGATGTGGCTCGACTGCCGTACATCTCTGACAGTTTACCTTTTCGAACTGGCGCTGCTGTTGCTCTACCTGCATCTCAGCACTGTTGGCGTTATGTTCTTTATTTACCGCGCCCTGTACATCCTGGAATTGTCCACAGACAGCAGACCGATTGGAAAGAAGCCTCCGTCAGTAGTAGTAATAATTGTTGGTGTTGAAGACAAGGGGAATTATTTCGTGCAGGCAATCGATCTCTTGGTGCTTGAGTTTGAAGAATAGACTCACGGACCTCTTGAGATTCTTTTCTGATTAAAGTATGGAATTCCGCTCCTTTCACAGCGTCGAAGTTGACGGGCTGAACATGCTTCAGTAGCAGATCCTTCACGGAATCGTACGGTAGTGAAAGAGGTGAATCGGGAAACGCCAGATTTTTAATCGACGCATATGCATCTTTACCGTGAGTGAATGCGGCGTCTTCTCCTCTGTCATATCATTACGAGTAATACACCAAATTTCAAAGCGTTCCAAGTAATCTTCCATTTCCCGTGAACTTGAATAGACGTTCAGAGTTTCCATATTGCAGAGATTCATTGTAAGAAATATCCTGAAATATACTGACCACGACGCCAATTGCGGTAGTTAGAAATACGTAATAGTAATAAGAAATGTACTTAAGAAATGTACTTCATTACGTACTGGTTGGAACTGTGGTGTTCGGCAAAGCCTTCCTGAATTCTACAAAGGTCGAGGTGAACTCTATGTCACTCTCAATGAACTAATATGTCCTAGTGATAGAACTGTTATTCCTCCCACATCAAGATATGCGGTACTAAATGACTTACACTGCGGTCATTTAGGAATTGACAAGATGAAACTATTGCCTCGCCTGACTTGTTGATGTCCAGAAGTGAACGCTGATTCATGTAACATTTCTGGAGGTTGTGCTCAGTGTGTGCAAAGGACGAAATCGCAACCATCAAAATGGACATCTTACCCAATGGCTTGTGAACCCTGGCAAAGAATACATACTGACTATTTTGGTTCACTTTTAGACAAGTACTATGCCTTGATTATCCTTGAATTATATTCACTTCGGTCGGAAGTTTACTTAACGTCGCCAGAAACTGCGGATTTCGTTATGAATGTATTGCGGAAAACGTTTAGTAGAGAAGGAGTACCATGTGCGTTGGTCACCGACAATGGCACTCATTTCACAGCGCAGACTTTTGAAAACTGGCTGAAGGAAGTAGGATTTCGATATCTGCTCTCTGCACCAAGAAATATTCAATTCAGGGGTGCCGCCGAGAATTTTGCGCGTATTCTGAAAATCGCGATCGAGTCTATCAACCCATCTAATTGTGAATGACTGCAGAATGGTGCTGATAACTTCTTGATGCAGTATCAAAATTCTGACCACTCAACAATTGGGAGCAGTCCAGCCAGGCTGTTCAAAAACCGTCTTCTCTAAACCAGCTTACCTAACTTGGAATCAGCTGAAGTTGTGTATCATCATGGCAACGATCTCTGATCATCTCGATGAATAATGTTCAGTAATAAGGATATTCGAATTTGTTGTATACTTGATTTAGAAGATGTACCTGTCTATCATAGACACATCGATCAACTTGTGTATAATTTATCTGTGTCTACCCCCTGCAGTTCCTGTTACTAATACTGATGTTTCTGGGTTTATTCCAAGTTCAAGTCCTTCGGTTTAAGATACTATTGAGAACATACCACTGTAGTTGCGACTGTCTGAACGCCTTACAAACAAACAACGCCCAAACTATAACAATCCTGACTCTCATTTACACTGTGGCAGAAGTGGTGATTCTCCCTAAACCTATTTCACATTACTGTTGTTTCATTACTTTGTTAACAATAAGCTGTACAGTTGTGCTCCAGAGATAAGCTACCTGCATTGCTTAGTTCGGTTGTTATTACTACTGCGTCGAAGCAAGCCTTGAGGTTAAAGTAAGTCATTTGCTTCACATCTCTATTATTTCTGGAATCATCACAGTTGTAGTGACCGGCGACCGTGTGGCTTCTCTAAGGATCCCGGCTGCAACCGTGTTCTCACGCTTGTCTGTTCTGTACGCATGATTCTATGTACGCCTGCAACAGGAAGCCTGATACGAACTCAGTGCCACTTTCTTCAGTCGTGCAACTAATTGCACGCAGCGAATGCTTGCCCTTTTCTTAACGACTCATCTATTATTCCATTCTTCAAGTTCGTTTAACTCGAACCAATTCGAGCGTTGTTTAACGCACTCGAAGATTCCACGCACTTTTCGCTTCCCGCGCGTTTGAGCGCCTTCGAGTCGGTTGTAGCCCATCTCGCGCTTCTCTTCTTTTTCCTCTTGGTTGCTGCCCTTGGTCCCAGACTAAGCTAGAACTAACTGCTTATCGTATTTCCAAATACTGCTGGGAATATACGGTTTGTTTCCAAACCTCACTGCGTTCTCTAGTTCTATGCCTGATGGGACTACGTTACGACTGCTCTTCAGGAAAGGCGTGTTAAATTGTTAGTGGACAAGGGTCTAGCGCATACCCACTTGTCCAGTACACAGTGTGCCACTCACAAACCGTAACGTCTGAATGATTCGGTAATTTTTATAGCTTATGCCCATACACACAAAATTTTCCCTAGAGACAAAAGCCGTCGTTTACCTCGCTGAAGTACATCAATCCAACTTCTGCAACAGTGGATACTTAGAAGACGAAACAAAACATGACAAATTTATCACCAGAAGCTTCTCATGAAAAATGTGCAAAATCTCGTATTCAGCAAAACCTTCATTCTGCTACGATAATAAGTTTAACTAAACATTACCCGAGAGGAGAATTAACTAACAGATAGCCTACGAAGTTGTGGATGAAACAAATGGACCAGTGACTTCAATCGGCAGTGGGTCGAAGATTCCGCGTGGCCCCGGTCACGGTGGTTTACTCAACTAATCTAATGCCAATTTCCGCAGTAAAAGTGTTCTTACCCCAATAAGCTCACTCATACCGCACTTTCCAGTTGACCTCTGTGAGCCTGGTCACTTATGTAAGCAGGAGGGGGAGGCACTTGTGCAATCTAACAGCCGCGCATATTCTAGCCGTGGTTGAACGTGAGACAAAGTAGGTCCCGGCACCTGGTTTTTCGCAAACAGTGTAACGGAAGCAGTCAGCGTCTTCGATAGCATCAGCTTGTAGACGTGAGTTCATTATGACCTACGTTTTCGAAACCCTTTACTCAACCAACATTAGATTGCTTCTTCAGTTTTCTGAGGATGCTGATATTTACAAGTGACAACCACCGCTTTGCCAACGGAAAGACGTGGTCGTCAGTCTGAAAGCGGTGTCGCGAACGAATAATCTTATTGCTCACACGTGTGGCGTTGTACATTTTTACACTGATCATATCTGACTATGCTGTTAGAACGCTAGCACTGTGGTATGTGACTGACGAGACGCAACGAAACTAACCAGGCAGTATACAATGTAGTTTGCTGCATTTGTTTCGAGGCCGAGTAATTGTTTAATGCAGATTGTATATACATGCAGAATTTGAAATTACAAAACGAAGACAAAGATATTTGCTTTATTTGACTAAGTTTTGACAGGATTAGCAGAGTGTATTACAAATTGTAACACCCACTTGGTCTTGTATATCTGGAAAACTGTCTGGGATTTAACATCTCGTTAGTAGCAGCATAGTTGTGAGGTTTTGCACCTTGCTTACCTGAACAGTCTGTAGTGGACATCAGGTGGTATGTAACTATCCTTGCTGATGTAGAAATCGCCTATTGTCAGTAACTTGTCACTTTTTACTAAATTACCAAAAAATATGACTAACTCAGGTTTATAACTGTCGAGTTCCCATGGAGTGGTCGCTTGACTTTTTAACATCCGGAAGAAAAATTGCATAATCAAGCCTATAGTAGAACCAATGATTTAACAGTGATAACTTGGAACATTGGAGTTATCGGTAGTGGACATAAACATCCTAGTTGTGGAATGGCATCTATTGGTAAATAACGCATTCATCAAAAATGTATACGATTTTTTTAAGGGATTTACTAATGAAGGAAAAACTTGGGCCAGTTAGTTAGTTAACGCGGTCAGAACTTCGCGTTTAAACGCCCTTAAGTGACTTCTTATGGAAGCAGCGTTTACGGTGATAACTTACCATCTCATTACCAAGTTTAATTAAGAAAATAATGAATTAGCAATGGCAACACTTATGTATCGTTACTTACTTATTATCAACAAAATAATTGGGAAATTCACTACAAATTTCTAACTACTCGTAAAACAGTTTGCAGATCGCTAATTTTGCATCTCGGCTTAGTGTTACATTGAAATGCATCTGACAACAAGAACCTCTTTGGTATTCCAGTTCAAACGGGTGACTGTTGATTAATGACAAGGGATACCAACACATTCCTCAGCATATAATTACAATGCATGAGCACATATGATGTCAAACTCAACAGTTTCTCAGCTGATTGTCCTTTCCAGCCCCGCTTATTTTTAATGCAGGAATTAGTTGAATATATAAATTCAGTCATCTTACTACTCACAAGTATTATAGCTTTATCGTTCATTTTCACCGCATTCGGAATTCATGGCGTAACATCATACAGCGTTTCCAAGGGATAAAGTGAAAATCAGAAATCGTCCGGCGAGGTATTTCCCAGCTGAGAGCAGTAAATAGTGCGTAGGCTCTACAGTGCGCTGCCGCCAGAGCTATATTGTGACAGACGGTTGAATATAGTGGTCGTTTGATCGCTTATTTATAAGGAATGTAAATTTCGGATACGGCACGACCACAGCTACTTAGTTTAGGAAAGAATAGCTCTCTATTTAAAATAACAATATTCAGTAATAACGGCGTATGTCAGCCTTCGACGAGTCAAGTAATGTCAGTATTTAAATACTGAAAGTACTTGACAACAATTATTGATTATCTGGAACGTAAATTTTCTAAAATGTCTATGATATAAAACAAGCATATTGCACGTTCTTTTAGGAACGGCCTACGACCCGCTGGGTTTGTATTGATAACGCAATTATAGAAATTAGGTGAAAATGCATCACGGTGAGGCTCAAAAATACGCATTGAATGTCAATCACAACCCTAGTAGCACACTGGAACACTCAGGCGTTCCCTGGGTGATTTTCGAGTGTTCCAGTTGGAACACTCCCCAAAGCCATTAATAAATATTTCATCGCACTCCTCGTAATGATATTGGCTTTAGTAAATTCGCATGCGATCAGGGAATTAATCATAGCACGTTTTTCGTACAAGAAGGTTTTGTCTAAACGCATTAACCCGCTCAAATTCACAACGCGCCAAGGCGGCAGCTCGTCCATCTTAGTTTTCGCTGTGCACCTTGGTATGTGGTATTTTCGCCTGCAAGTTGGTTTCATCAGTGAACACTGCTGACGAGTTCTACATACTAATTATGCTCATGTGCTTCGAAATTTTTTGGATGAGATTGTTGTATTTTTTTATTAGCCGAGATATTCCACTTCTAATGCGTGCTAATAACTTATTTTTTTATAGATGTCAAGGCACGGAATGAACAATAAGCTCTTGCAGATATGGACGAATAACTGGGTGTTTATTTCAATATATTGGACTACTTGGTAACTGCCCGCGATCTGTTTACTTTCCACTATGAAAATTGCTTTATCACAATGGTTTTCTCAGTCATTCCAAGATATGTGGGTTTTGTTGCTGGCTTGCTGAAAGCAGACGGTAGATTTAATCGTGGTTTAGGTGGCATTTCATTAAACCGTATTGTAGGGCTGCGCGTAACTCTTTTGTCGACCGTTCCCTGAGCGTTCCCAAAGTGTCTCCTTAGAACTCTCATGGATCACTCGGGAAACGCTCAGAGAACACTCAGGGAACACTCAGAAATAACTCAGGGAACGGTCGTGGTATTAGGAAACAAGGCCAATGTCTGCTTCAGAATGAACGGTGTCTGAGCAATCAGTAACAGTTCATGACCATGAGTTAGCAAGCCCAATTACAAGCTCGGCGAACATACCGATACTAAAACCATCAACCCGAGCTACGAACAACACCACCATTGTTCACAACTATCCGAATTCCATAATAGTTAGAATTTAACAACCTCTGTTACTCCTGGTATCTTAAAACTACTACTTCGGACCCTATGCAATGTCTTTGTAGTGATTGCCACTAAGCTTAATTCTCATTGTTGTTGTTCTATCACATTATTTGGTGATAACGTGCACATTTGTGTTCGGCAGACAAATGTTTCGATTGCTCAAAATCAAGATGTTACTGCTTCGATATTGAAGCTAGCTCCGAGTTTGATTTTAGTCAGCTTCAATATCCGTATTACTGTAACAGTCATAGTTGCCTCGCGTACTTCCGTGATTTCCTATGATTGAATCAACTTGAGTGTCATAATTTTCACACTTTGTTGAGATAAATCAAAGATTATTCAGAACACTTGGAAATGTGGTACCTCACTGACAGGCTACTGAATGCAGAGAAAGAAGATTCTTACCTACTCACTGTAAGATTTTTCATTCCTCTACTCATCCATCACAGTTTCCTAAGAATTCTTGAAAAACTACTTCTCTCACATGTTCGCCCTGCAAATTTCGAAGCAGCTGAACCAGCCAAATTTCATATACTCATGAGAGAAGAAAATCACGATATCGGACATTTCACTCAGACGGCTCGATGTTATTTTAAAAACCAATTACAAATTCAAACTGGCAACTGATTGATCGCTAGAGTAAAATCTGCGTAACCTTCAACAACAGCTTCTGTTACTTCCAAATTCCACTTTTCACTCAGTTAGAACAATTCTTGAACAGTATAAAGGTGTCAGAGCTGCTGCAAAAGATGCATCGATGATTTTGTACGATACTATTCTGAAAAGACCAAAAGGTCAGCAAAGGCAGCGGTCCAGAAGTTGAACAGTCAAAAAGTAATTTGCGACCATCAACATGTAACTGGTCCAAATCACACCCATAAATGGGACAGCTGTGTGTCATGCGATGGTATATATTCTCGATTAACTTGTGGTGATTGTTACTGAACCTATTTCTCATTACTGTTGTTTTATTACATTGCTGACAACAAGTTGTACAGTAGCGCTCGACGGATAAATCACTTGTTTTGCCTAGTTTCAATGTTATTACTATTGCGTCGAAGCCAGCTCTGGGGTTGAGCTAATTTGACAGCTTCATTTTTGTATTCCTGAAATCATCACACTTGTCAACTTCGAGATGCTAAAAGTCATAAACCTAGTACATTTAGGTAGATTCAGTCTGTCTGTCACAGTTTGAAGTCTTTCTTTACGGAATTCAATTTCCGCGATGGCAAACTGGGTTCCGATTTTCATTGCATTGCTTGTGCTGTCTGTTCTGTTGATTCTACCAGTCACATTAAATGAACCTATTTACTTGATAATTGTAGACACCGGCTGCACGAAATCATTAGTTTCTTTTAGTTTCATAGTATGCTTAAGGGTGGTAGATACTGAACCGTTTGAAGCTTCTATTAAATGCAATACTGGACATTGTTTAACAGTTTCCACATATGGGCAACTCTGTCCATTGTTAACAATCCTCGTATCTTGGTTGCTGATCGTGGCTCATCAACTGTTGGTTCCAAAGATTGGAAATTTTGAACAGTTCTGTTTCACTGTTTTCAAGTGCGTTCGAGTAAGAAATGTCCAAATTACTCCTTCAGTGTTCCAAGGTTTCCATCCCATAAGTTTTGAACCAATTTCGCTGGAACTCAAACGCAATCACATCTTTGTGAAGTTACGCGGCGTTCCCAACAGCGATAGCTGAAACATTGTTGTCATAGTGAATGGAGGCTACAGTAGTAGCGATGACGCGGATTCACTATAGAGCCACCAATAAAACTGCGATACCTATGCCAACAAACTAACTTTGGTGTTATTGGTTTGTAGTAAGTTTGCATTTACAAGGTAATGTGAACAGGCACAGTGGTTCCGGTAGGGCAACTCTCACATCGCTGAGGATTAAGGAATTTGGGACGCAGAAAGTGATCGCACTACAGCCCTAACCATAAATATTCTTTCGTAAGAAGATGATGCTAGTTGACTGTGAATGTGACAATCAACGCTTCATGCCTCAACTTTTTGTTGAATCCGGTTCTGATGCTCCTTGTCAAAAGGCTTATCAAAGTGATGGATAAGTTTGGTGGAGGACCATCGTTTACAGCTTTGGTTGAGACGTCTACAATTAGTGCAACATGTGTATCATATCGGACGTATTTCCTGTTAAATCGTGCTAAGGTATAGAGGCAAGGTCAGTTTGCATAAGCTCCTTCAAAACAGCCACTCATGGAGACTTTTGAGATTTTACACGGTAGTTCCGTTAGACTGGTTGACGAACAGCTGACGGAAGAGTGTTATTATCGTACCTATGAGTAGGAATGACGGCAGCTTGGGAATAGTGCCGTGAAGAAGAGTCGGCCAGAAAATGAGTGATGACACAGTTTAACAGTTACTGAATATGCTTTCTTCATAATCTTTTCACACCCCATTAGCCCACCATGGATTGACTGTTTCCACCAACCACAGCCGCAAGAGCCTGAATTGGTGTTCGTGGTGCTGCTTGATGATCACCATAAAACCGACATTACACCACGTGCTTCGGCCTTGCTTGGACTCATCCGACAGAGATCGTCTGAACAGAAGTCGGATCGGTCACCTCTCACGTTGAGAGACAACTCGCTCTTTTGCTCATGGCCAGGCAAATAAAAACATACCCCTAACGCGGAAGGAAACTAGTGTGACCGTTATCCAGAGCTTCTCTACCTGATTGGTCTAAACAAGGGCAAAACTGGTCATGCAATGTCCGTCTTGATGATGAGCATCGAGATGAACTACAGATTTTGAAGGAGCATCTTTCAGTATTCGTAGGGAATCCTGTTCAGGCCAAGTAAGCTGAAACTGGTGGAAATGAGAATTAACATTTTTACATGCACTGAGAATATTGTAGGTAGTCAGACTGTTGAATTTGGGCTGAGAATAGACCTGCTAGACATGGCGAGTCTGGGTTGCAAAAGGTGACGTGATTATCCACTACCACTTTAGTTTCATGGGTACTTTTACTGTTTGAGTGATGCAAGACGAAAGCTGAGGGTAAATTCAAACGATAGTGATACATAAAGTCAAAGATGACCTGTTCGTTTATATGGGCAAGTTCCGGCACTTTTGCCTCCGTTTGTAGACAGTTGTGACCGAATGTGCTTTTTACATAAGGCATCAGTGTCTTTGAACCTGCCCGACTGTCTCTGCTAAACCAATTGTGTGTGGCCGTCGACAGGAAGGCGAATGTCCAAGTACAAAGGAGAGCAGTAAGAGCCATAAGCCATTTTTGGCGCCAGGTACACGTCTCTGAGTAGCATTCTTCCCACAATATAAAATTCGGTCCCCATGAAATCATTGTCTAACTGCCTATTCACAAGTTAAAGCATCCATGGTTTATGAGAGAAACCATATAAATCTATGGACTGATGTCAATGACCCGTAAGCGTAGGACTACGTAAGATTCTGATTGCTTTAGTAGTTGAAACAAAAAACCAGAAGTGTAAGAAAGGTGCGCTCAGCGTGACTGACTAACTCGGACGCTACTTTGGCCAACTGTGAATCCACTCTGACCTACTCCGAAACGATTCTGATGCCTTATGGGTGAGAGTGAGGATGGTTAAAAACGAGAATCAACCAATAACTAAAGCCCGAGAGAACCATGCTTTTAATTTGCTGAGTGCCGTCAACCTGTTTATTGTTCATGAGGCCCGGTAAAAGATCTGTCTTCGACAGTGCCCTAATGAAGTCAAGTAGCGTATGTAGGTCTCCTGTAGCTGAGTTAGGGTTGTCATCATCAGACAAGTGGGGACGCGTTTGAAGCACTAAAGTCATCTATTTCGAGCAGTTTGTGGGAGTGCCCAGTGACATCAAATCCGTCCATCTGGTGCGAAAGAGCCCGAGCGTTCAAATGAGAGCTTGAAAACGAGTGGCTATTAATTTCCTGTAATAGTCAGTCACATCTAGCTGTACATGAACAGCGGTTGCAAAAAGACGGTGTCGAGTAAGACAAAAATACTTTAGTGCGTAAGTGCACTAAATCAACGCTTTCCCAGGTATACTCAACAGTACCAGACGCGAAATGGAAATACCGACAATTATGGAAACCGGAAATATATTATGCGATAAGTAAAGTTGGTCTCGATCAGCGCCAAACGACACTGGTACGCGGAAATAGCTAGGGAGACTAAGGATCCGAACTTCGAGCGTGCGAGCAAGCCTGAAGAGTGTATCGAGGGCGTCCCTGACACGCATAGGCCGACGAGCATGCAAGCAAACAAACACGATCGCATGCGTCAGGCAGACGGCAGGCAATGATCCTCAGGGTCCCATGTACAACGTGAGTTGAGATTCTGTAAGTATTTTACACTTCGTGCAGCAGGCGGACCGGGGGTATCTACAGGTCACTGCACAGCCCCCCCCCAGAAGGGTATTGCGAACGCGACCCTCCGACCTACGTGAGGATCAACTGTTGTAAGCCACCCGTGGCCTGGTCTAGTTCATGCTGCACGAGCTTGCGGCTGGCATTGCAGTTCCCGGACGTCGCAGGTGGAGGAGCACTAGCGCCAACAGTTCCTAGTGAGCTCCTACTCGAGTGTCCTCTCCAGTGGTTTCGAAACGAATGGGGGAGTTCGCACGTCGTGGTACTGGGGTTAAACGCAGTGGTCGCATAACAGTGTTTACGTCGCAAACGTCGATCGGTCCAGGACGCCAGGTAGCGTAGGGAAACGGAAGGCGATATATGTCAGTTTGGGCGCATATACAAAAGGCAAACTTACCTGGCAAACATAAACATGCTGATGTGCATCTAAATGTTTATTTGTTGTCAAAAACAACTTGCAATTTTTGGGGGTTTTCAAAAGGTTTTGCGGTTTTTTGGCTTTTATAGAGCTGAAATAAAACAAGACTCAACGAATCATGGTCATCTACCAGACGCTTAGGCTAATGCACCCTACGACCCGAACGTGTTACCATGGATTTTGGCGAGGTCGGCGACGTTGTGTCCGCTGATAACGATGCGCCCGGACGAGGCTGTTGCTTGTTATGCACGCGACGCCGTAAGGCTGAAGGTATGACTGGGCGAGGGTGCCCAGTGGAGATATCTCACAAAATCGTTCCCGGTGCTGTAGGTAGCGGAAGGTCCGCAAGGCGCAATTACGAATGCTGGCAGGAGGCGTGAAGATCATTCTCCGCATGTTGTAAGCCGGTCATAGTGGACAAGTCGATGGGGTCGTGGCCAACAAGTGCTAACAGGCGTGACAGGGCGTCAACCTCAACGATGTCACTGTCAGAGATGTGTCGTACATCTGTAGACAACTGTGAAATTAAATGAAGTTGGCGCACTCTGCGGGGCGAATGACGCCCCGAACGAGTGCGTACACCAATGGTTTGTTATCAGTGAAGGCCACTAATTGGTTGCCTTCGAGGGCTTACCGAAAGTGACGAACGGCCAAGCAGATACCCAGTAACTCACGACCGAACGTGCTGTACCTCGATTCGGTGGATACTAAGCGTCTGGAAGAAAATGAAAGCGGTCTCCAGGTTCTACTGACGAACTGTTGAAGTACAGCACCAACAGCTATGTCGGAAGCGTTTAGTGTTATACTAGTGGTGGCGTTAGCGTAGAAATGGTGCAGTATCACTGTGTTGGTTAGCGCGTCTTTTGTGGGCTCAAAAAAGTCCACAGCCGCTTCTGACAACTCGACGTAACCGTTGAAATGGCCACTGAATAAGTAGGTCGGAGGTTTTATGAGTTGTGCGCAATGCGGAATGAAACGACAGTAATGGTTTACCGTGCCGCTGAAACAACGGACAGCAGCAAGCGTTGTAAGGCAGAGGAAGTCGCGAATTGCTCGTATCCTGTCTGTCAGCGACCGAATGGCGTGCTGATCGAGATACTTCAGATTAAACGCTGCTTTGTGTCCCCTTCGACAGTCTAGTGAGCATCCACACAGGACTTTTTGTCGCCTTCAATTCATTGTGACCAAATCTTTGAAAGACGAGCTTAAACGACCCGTCTGGTGCTGCTGGGCGTCGTTAATTTCGTGGGTTTTTGTTTGAGGACCCTCCTCTCCCAACTATGTACAGCAATGGGGATATACGGATACCACCGCCTGCCTCCTTGGCATTTACTGAGAACGCGCTTTATCAGGACATTGTTAGTCAAATGTATTTTTCAGTTGACGGTGAAGAGGCTCAGGCTATCATAAGAAACGGATAATACTGAACAGTGTTCAGTCATGAAGTTGTTTGCTCGACGTATAAAAATAGTTTTCTTTTCGTCTTTCTCACTGGATAGTTTTTACCTTTTCCTTACTGCACCTTCCGTCGGTAATCTCAATCAAACCACGGGTTTTGTGAGCCTAGTCTCTTCCGTACGGAAACGAAGAAAGCAAACGCCAGTTCTGTCGTGTGTCTGGGTGCCTTTATCAAGTGGCAGCTTGGAGGCTAAAGGTATCGTCAACGAATACCTCTGAAGAACGATCCCTGGGCACTTCATGCGTTCCGTTGACGCGAGTATCCTCACCACACCGTAAATCGAAAAACGATGACGTTGATCGTCTTCCTGATACACTACGTAGTTCGTTCTTCGAGGTGAAACACATACCAGGCTCTTTTCCCAACGAGCATGCGATAGGACAACTTTGTACGTTGAGAAACTAGCGATTACTACTAGCGATTACTACTTTGCCTCATACTACCCTGGCCTTTCTGTCTGTCAGCAAGCTAATATTAGTAAGATGACCGTGGATGTTGAGTGGCAAAAAGGAAAAAAATTTCGGCCAGCATCAAAGGGTCGCCCGATCAGAGCGTTTCATATCATATCAAGCGAGTGCTGTGTTTTGTATTATCTTCAGAAGCGGCCCCAAGTTTCTTTGTCAACATTTTTACACCATATTTTACGGTCACCTACAGTTGACTTGTGGCACGCAGCCCATCAAATACTACCAGTCTTCTGCTGCCGCATCCCTGAACAATTTAATGGCAGGTGAATTGAACTTTTGAGTCAATTAGACTGTGACTTCATGTGCTATTATGATTCGTGTCTCAATGTCATTCCTCAGGTTATGCAGGATTTTCGCGCCGATTGCCATTCTACGACACAGTGAAATATATACCTCCGAAACTCTACGGCATGCACCGGAATCAAGGGTTTCCCTTGAATCGTGTCACGTACCACTTTAATGACAAAGGGGTGCAATCGGCTTTGAGCAAATTCCGGAGGCTGCCGAACCCAATGCCATGGATGATTCCACTAGAACAACATGGACGGCCGCATAAGCTAATACCCAGTACGGTCGTCATTTTTAAATAAATCCTGAACAAGAATAATAAACAGAAGGGTGATTATTGAGGATTGTAGGCATGAGAGCGCGTATTATACTCACAATATAGAGTCCGAATCCATATTTACTTTGAAACTGAAACGGCTAAACAAAAACGACCATCCACCTTTAAGGCAAACGCATTGAGTGCGCATGGCCTGTTTGGTGGGTGCCATGTTCAGTAGAAAAATGAATGTTATATAAATAATGAAAAAAGACTGGACCTCATAGCAAATGCCCTGCTACTTTGCATCGTCCCTTGCTGAAGACGATCGGTTATTTGCCAGCAGGGAATAGGCGGTCATTTACCTTTTGAGTCTAGCCGAATGCTGCCTTACTTTTCCGTGCTATCCCATTGCAACCGAGCCCCACCGAATTTGAACGATTGTTTCTGACCGATTGCTGCGTCGTGGATGCTTGAGTAACTAGTGAGAGGCCGGATGAGCTTCTTCGCACGTATTTGAATAAGATGTGTTCATTCTGGCGAGCTCTTGACAAGGCTTCTTGTATCTGTTCAATGTTCTGACACATTATCTTCTCATACTAGGTTCACAAAGATTCACAGGACTCCGAACCTTTCAGTTTACTCAAACAGTCATGACGTACGAGCAGCTGACAACGAACACCAAAACTACGGCATGTTCTACGCGAACGATTAAGATGAGAAGTGCAGTGAACTGGCTTACAGGGAACAAACGGCTTACACATCTCATAAATTGCAGTCGCAAACCATCAAAAGATTATCAAACATTTGCTGGCGAACCGGACTCAAAGACTGAGGGAACAGGTGAACCAGGGAGAAGGAACAGAAACATCTAACGCCCAGCTAGTTTTATGGCCCAAGAAAGTGACGTCCAACTCATACAATGCTACCAATTTCAGACAAACTATAATACTACTAATGATATATTGCCCAACGCATCTGTAAGAGACAAGCTTGAATATGCGTGATTAACATACACATGGTGACACGATAAACAAAAATGTACACCACACGCATATTTATCAGTTGCACTATGCACCAAAACTTTCAGCTTAAAAAGAAACATTTGGGACATACGCTTTTAAAACGATAATCCCTACATTCCCCAATGTTCGATGAGAAATGCTGAGCAGTTACATCAATTTTCGCCTCACGAGGTAAGCACTGGTCTAACGGTCGAGGTCATCACAGAAATAAGTTAGCCGGGGATGGAGAAAGTGAATAGTCAAAGAATTTCGCCATTATTTGATGTAGATTGTCCCGGAAAAATACGTAGCAAGTTTTGTTGAGATAAGGGGAAATAGAAAAGCCTAGACTTATGAAGAGAAATGGGCGGTTCTCCAATCTGGACTTCGTTATTTCCTCGAAACTGACATACTTTCGCAGACCTCGCGAATTGTTAAAGCAGTACAGGATTTCCAGCGTCCGGACTTTATGGAATGTTTACTCGCGTTAAATCAAACCTTGGAGTCGGGAATGAAAGGCAAAATCACGTGGTAAACGGAAGGACGTTAACCGATCACGTGACTTGTGGAGAATGATGCAATATTTGATTTTCTTGTCAGACCTTACGCATAAATTTTTGTAATTTTATGGTAATCAATAAAATATACAACAATGGCAAGCATTGTTCATCGTATAACGTGCCTAGAGATTCCTGAACAACCTTCTTCTAGCCTGTGATTACAGACGAATACCGATATCGATTTGATATACACGGCCAATACATAGAATGGGAAAAAAGATTCATAATGCAGAAAGATGGCCAGGTGGTCTATTGGGATAGGAAGAGGCACGGAAGGTCCCAAGTAGCGGAGCGTCGCTGGGCCCGACCTGACTCCATGTGGGCAACGACGGGAAGAAGGCGGGTATATAACGGGCAGTGAGACGAAGGCCCGCGTGTAAAACGGCGGCAATAAAAAGTTTGCAAGCGAGGCTTCTTCAGACTTTTTGAAACTAGCGATGTCGTTCACAACAATGTCGGTGTTCATTTCCAAAGCTTTCGAAGCCTCTTAACCCCTCTTAACTAGCTTTCGAAAGTGATTCGCGAAAGAAAGGACAATTATATTCTGTCTTATTACAACATTTTGCATTCGGTTCGTTCAACTATTCCCGAAGCAAATTGGTCCACCGGGACAGCTGAAACCTACTCACCAGCAACCCGATCTTTTCCATAGTACCCACGGAAAGTCGCATCAGAGGAGGAATAGGGGGGGAAATCAGGTGCAAGACAGGGTTGCAAGAAAAAGTTGGACATAGCAAATCCTGGTAAAAAATTGAGATAGACCGAAACCTAATAATCTTACAGTATTCTTCCTGGGCATTTTAATAAAACTCCAGATATTTATCGTTTCATATCTGGCAACCGGAATATATCTCCCTGATCGTGTGCCTAATTCAAACATGAACCACAATTACACAAGTTTTATTGGTGTGTTCTATAATCCATATATTCGTGAATACTTCAGGTAGAGCGAAAAAAATAGCGATTTGAAAGTGCTGTCCTCACATTCTGCAACAGGATGTAGGAAGCAAAATAATCTGACCTGTATTCTGAAGCACGAACTAAGACGTCCAACCCCATCCGCACTTACCTGATGGATTGCTGCAGCTCACCCAAAAAATGTCTGAAATTACAAATGAGCTTAAACCAACATCACCAAATTCGTGGGAAACGATGACCAATTTGTGGAGGTAACTGACTTTCACTTATGTCGTGATAGATTGACTGGATTTTCACTTTCAACATTTTATTCATTGCCCGTCGATCTTCGCGGGATATCAGCATATTCCGACGGGCAGTGTGCTACAAGAGGTAACGCGAGATTTGTATGTTATCACATGAGACGAGCAGGTTTAGTATATATTTTTCCTCAAACAGTTTTTCGTGCACTGCTTCTGCATAATGGTCAGTAACTTCACACATCTGGTTATCACCAAGTATGGAGTAAGAGCCTACCAGAATGATTTGGTTGTTATTAATGAGGGTGTATACGTTGACACCATGTGTTGACTATAGACATGTTCTGTTGTGCAGCCGCAAGCTTTTTGACATAACTATGTACGGGATCTTTCCTATTGCAGTGGTGAAATTGGTAGCTTTGGTCAATCCAAAGTGTACGTTGCGCCATATCATGCGACACAGGACTCACCTCAGACGTTATTAGGTCCGTTTCCAAAGATATCGTCTTCAGGCAGACGGAGTTTGAAAATGGACATGACTTTCGTTAAAATCAGGAAGCTATCTGAGCCTCGTTTGAATTGATGCATGTTCTTAATGGCTCTAATTGCATGTGTTTGTTCCAAGTGTAGGAATATTTCTCAGGGTAACATTTTGAACACAGTTTTCAAAGGGATTTAAAAATGTCAAAGTAAGTTCCGTGTTGCTGAAGTTGCACTTTGAGTGATGCTGTAAACGAATCGCGAAGTTGACAGTGAATTTATTGCCGTAAACTGGGTTGTACACGGGTGCAAGGTTCAGCCTGAGTCGCCGTAACCAAATAGGATCCAGTGCAGGCATTTGGCAGCGATCTGTGTAGTTCAGAGATGACGGATAGCCCACTAAACCTTTTGTGACTGTACGTTGGAGACCTTTTAAACTCAGCCTATGGGACTTCCGCAGGCGACTACATATTAACGTAGGATACTAAGGATTAGCTTGTACATACAGTTTATAAGGGTGTGGTTAAGCTGCAGAAAGAAAGAATGGGTGCTTAATGTATCCAATCGTTCGTCGAGTTTCAGCTACTTGGGTGGGCATATGTTTTTTTAAAATTAAGGAGTAACGCACACCCCAGTAGCAAAATGAGCTGACAGTTAAAATATCATGACCGTCCAACTTTATATAGTCCACCGGTATATGGCAACCGTGTGCAACGACAATGAATTTATTAACTGAAAAGTTCATCGGCCAAGTTTGACACCAAGAGTCTAATGACATCAAGTCCTTTCGTATATTTTCTAAACAAGATCTGGGATTGCCAGCAGGAAAAGTGTGGAGAAGTTTGAGATCATCAGGGAGTAGAAATATTTTGCCATGCTTGATAACTTCACGGACGACTTAGGAAAAAATTGGGACACGTACATCTTTCTTCATCATCACAGAAGTTTCCACATATTTTTCCGGAATCATCCACGTGAAATGACGGCGAAATTGTTCAACTGTTCATTTTCTCCATCCTGAAAAATCTTTTTTCTGGGATGACCTTGAACATAAGACGAACGTTAACCTTGCGAAGCGAAAATTGATGTAACTACTTAGCATTTTTATCGAACATCAAACATTTTGAGAATTCTGGTTTAAGAAGCAAGTGAGCCAAATGCTTCTTTATGAACTAGAATTTTCCTGTATTATTATGTCTGTCTTGGTACTTTATTCCCATAATTGGTGTACTGTACAATTAACCATTATGTCTACGTTATGGGTTTCATGTTAAAATGTGTGTAATCCTCACGCCTACCTGAGCGTGTTTCTCACAGGTTCGTTGAAAAATATACCATTATTATTATATCATTTATACGCGAAAAAAATGGCAGTAATCCCGGGAAAATTCCTTGAGTCACTCCGCTGGTGACTGGTCTGAGCGTTGTGCCGTTATCTCCTATTTCTGCTGTTTGTGTGCGGTCTTTAAGCTATGAAACAAACCAGTTGAACAATGGGTCACGTATACCGAAAGATGCCATTTTGATCAAAATGCGCTTATGATTCAACCGATCAAAAGCTTTTTGGATATTCAAAAGTATAATAATGATTGCATTTCTTGAAACGACAGGTCTTATAACATGACTGAAGAATTCCAGCTGGCATGTCACGAACGAACGTTCGCTGAAAAACTCTTGCTGGGACTGGTTTATAAGATTTTATCAGAATAAGAATTCAACAATGCAATATTTTATTATCCTTTCCAAAACTCCAGGACAAATTGAGTAAGGGTTAATGGGACGATAATTGTTCATGCCTTGTCGCGAGCCAATTTTATAGCGGCGTCCAATTATCGAATTTTTTCATTAGAAAGGGAAAAAGCTTAAAGTTATAGAAGGTGTAGAAATATTGAGCAAAACGATGAGGAACTTCATCTCCTCCGTGTTTGAGAGCAACAGCGTGAATACCCTCTGGACCAGGTAGATAAGAAGATGTGATAGAAGCTAACTGAGGGCGTATTTTTGCTGCACCAACAGGAAAACGGCCCAGAAAATTATTTGCATTTACAGGGGCAATATATTTACTTTAATGTTGAAGAAAGCAGCAAAATGTGAATTAAAGGCCGCACAGATTTTGACAAGATCACACACGGTAATTTTATTCTATAATGTCACAGATGAAATAATAAGGCTTCTTGTAAAGTTCCTGCGTTTCAGTAACCGCATTAACTCAAAGCTCTTCTGTTTTCTGCTAACCGCACGTTCTTCTTCATTTATTTGGAACATTTCGGTTCAATTTTCTATAGTGTCCAACATTTCATGCATTTGCACAATAAAGGAGAAATCGTATGTTCATCGGTGTCGTGATTTAAGGCATGTGAGTTCACTCTGCTCCATTGGAGTGAGGATCCTGAATTTGCACCACACATCACTGCAGTCAGATCTTTTCAGGGCCGAGATGTTCATGCAAAACCTGAGATGTTCATTAAATGCCTTGGTTGCAGCACTAAGGTCACAGATCAGAAAGAATGTGCTCCACTCCAAGGACCTCAACAGAGTAGTGAGCATGTTTCAGTCGATGAATTCAATAATAACCACTCAGTTCCCTTGATCCAGTCCACCAATAACAATAAAACACATATATCGCGAGATTTTACCATTTCGTTTACTCTCTTCGGTCACGAACATAAAACGTCAACACATATGGGACATACGGATAGCAACAACAATAGAAACAACAAACAATTGGGTTCACATGGAACAAAGGGTGTTCTCGGTTCCAGAACAGAAAAACTGCATGGGCCAACTGTTTATGCGCACACAGGGCCTGACGGCGAGCATTGAGTGACATTGCCTCGGGGAGGGCAAGCAGTTTCGAGGTGAAACTATGCAACATCACTTGGAGCAAGTTGGCGTAGTCAACAACGCGACCTGCTTTCATGATGTGGTCTGCGATGGATGAGGCCAAATTTCGTCTCACTAGCACGGTTGCCATTGCCTTTTGAAGAGAAGGTCCAAAAATACCTGCTCCTTGGGAACTGTACTCACGGCAGTCTTCACCAGCCGTTTCTTGCTGTGGATATCGATGAACTTCTGAGGATATCCGTTTGCGGGCAGAGCTTTCTTCAAATTTTCCTCCTGTCCTTGCAAGCAGCCATCGGTACATGTCTACAGAGCTCTATGAAACAAGTCTTGTTTGAAAGCAATCGGTACAAAAAAATTGGGCAATTATCCGTTTCACGGGATTCGCCTTGAAGGT
>LUCH01001343.1:5900-113479 GCA_013368495.1 Paragonimus heterotremus
TTGGCGGATGTGGTTTCTGACAGTGAGTTTTGGAGTCAATTTAGCCATTGCACCTCAACCAACCAATCGCTAGCCAAAATGACTTCACCACAAATATATTGTTTATATAAGTTTCCTTTTAACTCGTCACAACACGGCCAAGCAAGGTCGTTCAGAGTTTGGCGATTGTCATTTGTTTGACAGAAAGCCGGTGACCACGTTCCTTGTCCTAATTTGTTCCCTTCCCGCTGACCCTCCTCCTCCTCCTCCTCCTTCTTACATTCGAAATTCCCTTGATATTGGTTGTGAGAAATTTTTTGCAAAATCTGGCACGACCATTCGGATTACGCGTGTGCCAAATCAGTTCTGCTGCGAACCTCACTCCCGACATATTACTCAAACTTGAAATCGTTTATTTGTCAAAGATTGTTCTCGAGCAATTCATTCGTCATTACTTCTCACTGCTGTACCTATATTTATGTGTACCTCGTTTCCACTTGCACTTCATCGCTCCGTCACTACGTGATTCGTTATACCTGATCGCGCTCACGTGAATCGTTGGTCTCGGAACTTGTACATTTGCTGAATTCAATATCGAGCAGAATGAGCATCGCTCACCGGACCACTGGATGATCGGAACTAATACTAGATGCTTAATAACTCACATGATGCACATTAAGTTGATCTGCTCCACTGACACATAAAATGCTGTTTTGCTTCCTTGTTGCTTCCGTGTTCATCACGCATCAGAAGAAGTAGAGCGAATTCGATCGTAATCTTGCTCACTATGTTGTCACTTACAGGATGTTGGTCTGCCGCATATTACCATTACACCTGTTTTCATGCGGATATTAAAAAGGCGAATGGCTGAAGACACTTCATCGCTGTCGTTGTACAAACGTTACGTGGATGGCATTCTCATGTTTGCGCAATCTTTGCAAGGGATCAATGAGATGCTAAACCGGTTCACCGTATATCTTGCTAATCTGACAATCACCTGTGAGCTGGAAATGAGAGGATGCTAACCGTTTTTAGCCACCCACGTCGGTTCCAAAGATTGTGGATCAGTGAGAAGGAATGTGTATCGATGGCTCGCCTTGAATGATTAGAACTCTCACTTTTCAAGTTTTACACCAATGAGGAACAAGCAAGCATTGGCCAGAACATTGTTTTCACGTGCGATACGCTTTTGTTCATCAGAAAGTTTAGCTGATGTTGTCTGACTTCCTACAACGGCGTTGCAAGATAACGGGTATCCGCTGAGATTTATCAACAGGCACAGCCAGCAACGTGTAGCAGTAGACAAGATTTCTACGTTTGGAAAGAAGAAACTCTACATTGAACTACCATTCGTAACTGACATTTCTTAACTTCGAACGACGAATCGTCCGGTCGCCTCCATTATCGAGCATACAATGCGACTGAAATCGTGGTCGATGAACGAACTCGCAAGCTACCGTTACCTTCACTAAACAGACAGCCACCTACTGGTGCCAGCTTACGTTGTACTTTTCAGTTTGTGTATAGCAGCGGTGAAAGTTGCGTTGGCAGACCTGATAGGTGCTTGAACTTTAGGATGAAGGAACATCTGTCAAAATGGGTTCATAATGTGACTGTGCAGTCTGCTTACTTCGTCCCGGGTAACCCTAACTTCCGTCCATTTCTAGCGCTGGATACATATTGGCCACCGGTCTCCAGATTAATTCCGAATTAACATTCTGGATTATGATGCGCTTTGCTACTCCGCGTATCCTGCGTTTCACTGAGCCGGTCGCGATTAGTCATCTTAAGCCACCATAGTGTGTACAAAAGCAATATATATAAGCCCTTGACTCTCACGTATCCAACAGTGTTGTGTTGTTGTTCTACATCTAATTTGCTGCTTTATTTCTCTACCTTTCATCCCAATGGTGTAATGTATATGGTCCTGGTTACTGTTAATTGGTACTCAAGGGGTAATAGGAAATGGTAACGTCTACTACTGTCCGTCTTCTTGCTGCTTTTTTTCACATTTATGAAAGGAACCAACTGTTTCAACTTTTAAAAGGACAATCATATTTGTCTCTTAATTCCGTGACGGTAATTGTTGTTGGTGTTTAACATATTACTTGTCACAATGTTATAATGAGGCCAATGTTCCGTTCATGATAACAAGGTTTAAATATATCATTATACATCCGTTACCGTGTGTGGATGTTTCATAATTGTCAGTTCTATCAGACACTAAAATCTTTTCAATTTTGTATTGGTATTAAGTGAAATAACCGGTTGACGATAACGAAATATGTATATATGCCTAATCCGTCTTAAAGGCCGTGTTTACCACACAGTCTTTCAAAAAGGCACACTTTTTGTGCAGGTTCAATAATCTAATCAGTAATTTTGTAAGTTTGCAAATCATAACATCAAGTTTTGTGGCGGAGATCTAAATACAAATTGGCGTTAGTGCATAAAGGCATGCACAATATTCATGTTTGTTTCATGTCATACGCTATGATAGGATTGGTTGGTTCAGTTAGACAGCAGTTATCTGTGGTTATTGGATATTCCTATCCGTAATTCAGTATAGTTTAATACATAGTGGATATCTTTCATAAGCTTACGAGAAAAATGCGTTTGGAGTCGATTATCATCTTTATTCTTGTATTACTGAGTATACTTGCCATGGGAGAAGCAAAAGGTTAGTTTGGATGACGAGATCAGTAAACTAATTGGTTAACATGATGTATTTTAACGACGTTTACATCGTCACATCAAATGCTAGTAATCCTAGGCGTACTTTTATATTGTAGTAAGTCAGTATGGTACAATGCTGCATCATCTTTGTTTTACATTAGTGTTTTACTTTCAAAAATTTTGGTTTGGTAATGAGTATCGCACACTTCTCAATAAGTAATTTGCGATACACGTCGATCCAATTTTAGCGATAAAAGGTATGTTTAGTTGTATTGTTTTCCGTACCCTACAACAATACTGACTAAGGTATACAACTCCTGAACATTGTTTGTCGTATATTCAGCATCTTGTAACAGTTTGACCACATTTGAGAACCGATAAATATGTTCACTTATTTTTTGAAAAATTAAGTAGACAGAAAATGGTTTTCTTTTGCAAATGTTTGGAAACATCTTAAGGAAAAATGAAAGGGAAGGGCATTGACCATTCTACATTTACTTGAGTCTTCTGATGTTATTAAACCAGCATTACATTGTATGAGCGCCAAAAGCACTTTTGACAACACCGAACTTGAAGTTCATCGTCTTTTAACGGAAGGGGTGTGCAACTACTGAATGTCAACCGACGTTCGACTTCCTTGAATTTTATTGAACAACTAGGAATGTAATATACAACAATCAACATGCCCATATACATGACTAAAATGTGAGAAAGCAATCTACGGACAAAGTGTGAACATCGTTCCAACTCGAATTCGCGTTGATATATTGTCTTCGGGTGTTACGAAAATATCATGAAAAGACTGAGTTAAGGAAATGTGAAACAATGCGTCCTCTTGTTTAAGTTTACCGATAACAAGAAAAGACATCAGAATTTTAAAACTTGGTTCAGTCTCTTCAATCAACAGTATAGAACACTGACACATATGGGATATGTGGGCAGTGGTATGAATGGAAACCGTTTACCATTCGGCTTCGCGTAAAAGGATGACTGATAACATTGCAATTGCAGACGAGCTACCTGAGTCAACAATTTATACGTATGCAGGACCGGACGATGCGTATAGAACAGCACTGCCTCGGAGATCACAAGCCATTTTAGAGTTTGTTTTTCACATCAATACATCACTTGAGTAGGCGAGGCCAAGAACTTGCGACATTGCTACCCACACAACCACAAGACCATTTCAACTAAAGAAGTGGCGAAAATTGTGATTATCAGAAACCAGATGACACTCGATACTTATGAATAGAGAGAGAAGGTCAAACTCAAATACTAACAAGTGCTGCAAAATTCTCCGGCTTTACAAGTGCAAAATCACGCTAAGCTAGGAAGCAGGTTTATGTAATGAATGGAAACGGCGGCACATTGTTCAATAAATCAAGGTTATGTTGATATATATCTAAAAGTCTATTGTACATTGGCACACATAAATTTATATGAATTATATACTGCGGAAACAGCTCTGCCTAGTTAAAGGGCGCATTGTTGGTCTAAAACCACACCAACGTTTTGTAAGCTCAGTAAGCGTCACAAATTTAGGTTGCTACGCTCACTCAGTATTGCTCTTCTTTGCTCACCTGGCGATACAGTATTTCGACTAGTGTTTTGGCTAAAACCTGTAGACGTTTTTAAAAAATGGCCATATTTTCTCGTTTGCAGACGAGATTACGGGTAAGGCATACAAAGCATATTCATTAGCTATATATCTGTCCAATAAATAATCATGTGCAATGGTCCATTGCGAAAACACTCCCACAATACCTAAATCTCCAATGATGAGATACAATGTTTTCTAAACCAACAGTCGAGTTGATGCCAGCAATTGACCACGTTGGGACGGAGTAAAAAAGACAAGGTCGCGTATACGGAATTCCGTTGAATTTAACCTAAACAATTTGTGTGCATTTTAGATACATGGGCTGGTGTGGATTCTACATACTCGGCAATCGAAATATGGAGCCATCAACTGCGCCTGATATAACTCATCTACCTGACCTTGAGAATGTTGACAAAGTTTGACAAGCGTGAAGGTGAACGTTCAAGGTACTGTACACTTGCATACCAATAGCCACCTGACAGTTAAGTGTGAGCTTAAGAAAGCTGGATATCAGTATATCGTTTAGGTTAGCATTCGTGTTCTGGAAAAGTTCACTGCGCTTAGTTGAAAACCTTCCCTTCTTAAGAGACATTCTACCATATGGCTGCAGAGGGCATACTTCAGCGGCGTTTACATGGACATAGCGTATGCCCACATTTGAATGTTTCTGTTCTGGTTTGGTTCAGCAGTTTGATAAGTTTCTAGATAGATTGCTCCACTTGTTGCAGTAAGGAGACAGTACACATGCAAAATTTGGAATAGATGATCGATGAACCGCTAGAAACTTCGTTGAGCTTTCGATGGAGTCTCCGGCTATTGATTCAACGTACCAAACAGATAGTTTACAAAATGGATAGTGTGCGCCTATTCACATCGAGTAACCAAATGGAAACTGGGAATATCGGTCTATGTAAATGCATAGCACTCTCAATGTGGTTGCAATTTCTGGAACACTGTAACATCTGTTCCACGAATACAAAAACGTAAGCCAGATTCTTTTCTTAATCTTGTCACACAGGGCGTTTGCAACACACCTTGCATACTGATCGTCATGTATAACCTTTGAAGTTGTATGTGCGGTTGTGTTCAAACTGTGTCCAGTCCTGCAGTACCGGAACGCGCTTCATGAGTGAGAAATGGAAGAGGTGCGGAAGTTGAGTGCAGATGGCCGTTGCCATGTTAACAATCTTTGTGCACCTTGACCTTTCCTTGTTTGTCCCTAGTTGCACTAGACCAGTCCAGGCAGTTTGTAGTCAGTTGGAATATAGCAAGAATATGAAAGTGAGGCCAGTAATAAAGGCTGTCAGGACAATGTGTGAAACCTATCGGCTTGTAGAAACGTGCCACGTGCCGTTGAGCCGCAAAGTGGGTTGCTCCGCCTGATTTGTCCAGCTATCTCGGGAGAACTTTGGTCACAGAGTCTATTTTTTATGTGACGCTAATAAATGCCGAATTGTTTTCACGGACGGTCGGTTTGGCATCAACCATGCCACCTGCACTGTTTTCTAGACGAAAAGCATCGGATAGAAATTAAACATGTACAAATCTCATAGAAAATCCCTCGGCTCACAAGATGTCAAGAGTGCAAATCACTAATATTCCACTCGCCGGGCATCGCGACAAATTTTTATTTCGATCTGACTGAAACACACTGTCGAGATGGATGCATCAGCCACTCGGTGACTCTTTATTCTACACTTTTCGTTTGACTGAACCATTTTCTCTTTTCAATGTGCCGGAATTCAAAAACAATATTCGGTCAATGTTGCGCCCTCTTTGTTTAGTATAGATGGTACATTACGTTGTAAAACTGTTTTATGTACTAACAGCTATTCTGAGATTTATCAATATAAATAACTTATGCGTACAGTAGAAAAGACAATAACTGATACCTTGCGCTGCGAAGGCATGAGGGAGTATTCGCGCTGTCACTTCCGATAATAGCCGTCCGGTTGAAAAAAATAATTTCTAAGCTATATGGTACGCTTAAATTCAGCAAAGAAGGTCTACTTAAGAGACCTATGTCAGATATGCTCAATTCCATCTACCATGCTCTGGTCAACTGGCTAGCCTGTTTGTCCGAACACACCAGGATCAACCTAGCCAGGCACAGTTTATTGAACACGGTTAGTTCAACCGGACCACTCATATAGATCAAAACAAATTACATTTCTCTTTCTGCGTCATTTTGATACTTATAATTGTGTTTCTACAAATGGCAACTGACTGTCTGCGCAATTGTGTCGAACGTAACTGTAGATGTTCGGGCATCCCTAGGAATTCGTTGCGAAAAATATTGATGCACTAGGCTAGGAAGCATCTATTTTACGCTTGTAAAATCAGTTGTAGGCTACCTGACCGAACCACGAAGATACAATATATATCCATGAAAATGATAGCTGGGGTATTGATTTCGTATTTTTCACTTGTTTGGTTCTGTGAAGTGTCCAGTTTAAAACAGTTCATTCCATTCATAAGTTTGAGCAAGCCGTTAGACCACGGAAGCTGGTAGACGCAAACATTTCGTACTGACTCTTCAGTGCGATATAAAAAACCGTTTCATTTTATTTTAAATTCGGTACTGATGAGTCAATACGAAATACCTAGTTCTACGAGACTTTCGTTTACTGACTGCTTTGTTCAAATTCTCATATTGCCAAAAAGTTCCATTAAAATGCGGAGTAATAAACACTGATCATTATTTCACCGTTTACCAACATCAGTCAACTATATATTTGACCTTCTTTTTGGTAATCAGCAACCGTTACGAAATATGTCTTATAGGTGATGGTGTTAACGGACTTCGTCTGGTTGGTACACAGTAAACAACAATAGATCTCGGCATGTCATTGGAAGAACTGGTTTTCTCCCAAAACGTAGAAGTTTTTGAATAATGTGCTGAATTTTCGCATGACAAATGCGACTACATGGATACCGAAATCATCATATTTGTGTTCTGTTCTGGTGGCGTCAACTGAACAGTAGCGTGAATGTGGGGAGAAAAATGCACAAGAAAATGTACAATGGTAATGAGGATTCCTACGTCAGCGATAACGAAGACATACTCAAGTGACCTCCAGCAACCCTAGCTAACCATGAAGAACTTTCCGCCATAAATGTTGGATATGCAGCCTGTCAGATCCTCCTTACTCTAGATGTTCTAAACAATTCGTTGTCCAATGCTGGCTATTTTACCTTTGATGTTCATAAGCAGGCAGTTACAACATAGAGTGATGGTGACGTGTAACAGACTAAAGGATTATTAACTATTGGTAATCGTCACCGTTTCCATCTCGTCTGTTCCCACTTCTAGTTTGGTCGTCTTCAGAGAATCAAAGTTGAGAAGCATGGCAATTACGTCGTCCAAGTTGAACATGTTAATAACAAGAACTTAAATTGATGTCCCACACACATTCCACCTGGCTTAATTAAAAATAACTACCATTGGGACAGCTTGTTTGCTCTTGGTCGAGTTAGATTGGCTGACTGTCAGTGTGCTTGCGTGAACTGCTGTCTCCTACTCGGAGGGTTTCATCGGAGTACGTCATGGCTGCAAGAGGATCGTGCTTGCTCTATATAAAGAGCATACATTGATCAATTTATTCAACTTTTTCTGATGGATATATCAAGGATGTGCCAATGAATGAAATTACTTATGCACGATGAAGTCAAGTTTTAAGAGGAGCTATGAGGAGAAACCGCAAACCTCTGTAAAATGTACTTTTAACTTACTTTCGAACTTGGTTAATGAAGTGTTTCCCAAAAAGTAAACCTCACTGAAAGCAACCGTTTTTTGAGAAGCACGTGTGAGACAGAAATATGAAAGTAACCGCTAAATAGATTTCCCCAACCATCAAATGTGACAGAACTAAACGTTTACCAACGAAGGAATTGATGGACATTTATACCTTAGTGTGAAGCATGAATTCTGCGAGATGTAAAGCGACAGACATCATGTCCAACCATTCAGTTGATGGTCTGTCGTGTACCACATTTCATAAAATGATTACATTTAGAACACGGCCGCAAGTTGAGTTAAACAGTAGTTTTTTGCGTCCACAACCAGAACAGTATGTTATCTCGCATTCAGTCAGCTTTCACAAAATATTTCCAAATTAATTTGAATACGGGAGAAGGGATATTAGTTTCTGGTTTCTGATTATCCTCTACTGCCCCACCTGAACGTCGCAGTAGTGGATTAAACCTAGCTATAGAGCATTATGTTATGTTTAGAGAATGATTCCAGCGATGTGTTTCCCTAGGTCAAATCAAAGTTACAACTGTTTAACAACTTGCACCGTTAAGTGAGTGATTGGCACGGATTGTTAAAATGAGCGAAAACAAAACGATGTTCACATTGACAATTTTTAATTGAAGACTGTTTAACGAAGGGTCATTACCAGAAGTAGCACCTAAATATGCAAGCTGAGGGAAGGAGGTCAAGGTTGGTTGACAAGACACCAGAAAACCTGTAGTTATTCCATTATTAGTGAATGTTGTTAATTGGAACCAAACATCAAATTCAAGCGATTCTGTGCGGTGATTTGCAGCCCTTTTGTATACAACAATCATTTCACCGAAATTTTGCAATGTATATTTTCTTCCGTCCAGAGGATGAAAGTATGTTTTATGATGTAGTTTGCCTTGTTCCAGTATTGCATAGAATTCTCTAGCAAATTAGGTTAATAGTGAACACAGTGTTTACTATTGAATGTAATAATTTCAAGAACATCTCTCAAGCGATAGACAGCAAAGTGTACAGCTTAAAATCGGTTGTTGGATTTACTGATGTAATCCACTGATGTGCATTCTTATCATTTGCAGCACAATGTGCAAATTATCTAATTGGCATTTAAACATACATATACATATATATTGGCTTACAAACGTACAGAAACCACCAAAAGTAAGCAGATTCAGTCTTACTTTTAAAACATAATGTAACAAACTCTATCTTGTTAATGTAACGTCAAGAAACTTTGGCGAATTAAAATGCTCTATCTTAACATGAAAACACCTGACCAACCATCATCACATGATAATCAGTTTCTGCCAATCACAAAGAGACTTTTGTCTTGATCGACAGGATGAGTGGATGGGAAATTTTGACGAAGTGTACGTTTATATCAGTTTTAGCCGTGGAAGCATAAACGCCGATTAGCAAGAGGAATCGATTGAATTTGATGTGCATGCCAAAGTTATTGTCAGACTTGATCGGCTGTCACTGCATACCAGCTTGATTTTACAAAACATTAGGAAATTACAGGGAGCTACTCATTTGTTCAGAACGTATACTGACTTGTTGAATGTTTCCCATGTCTTTCTTACTCGCTCGCTGTCATCTATCGTTCGAAGGCGAATAAAGCAGCAACGGATAATTTATGCAAAGTGTATCGGTAGATTTTTACGACAAGTCAACTCGTTAATTGGAAATAAGATAAGGGAAAGTACACAGTGAGCAATCAAAAGAGTTATGATCCACAAACATGATGAATTCGACGTCAAATTCATCTCCTCCTCAGTAAGCATCCGATTTGAATGAAATCGGTTGCACAACATGTGATCATATAGAAATGTGAAAACAGATATGTTTCCTATGCCATCAAATTATACCTGCCGAACCATTATCCGATATTTTAAACGCCGCATATTTTGCGTATAAAGCAATCATAATCACCAATTATGCGTTGATATATCTTCCAGGAAAAGATGGTATGTTATTATATACTGTTTGTAAATGTCTAGCAAATGAATGGCACGCGGAAACATACGGAATACAATTAGATGTGTTCAGATGTTATGTGTTTTGCTCACATTTACCCAAGTTGCTTCAGTCAGAAAACTATAACTATAATTTGAAACGCTTTTCATTACATATCTCGATTTTCTCTAAATAATCATAAACATCGACCATGCAACGCATCAAGTTTGGTTGAGCTGCCTAACTTTCTTTATTTGCATTTATGCGTGAACTTTTTCAGCACTCAGTTTCAGTGAGAAATGTTGTTTATGATATAACCATGTGATCCATAGAAGGTTATCGTTGAATAGGCAGAATAAGTGTGGTTTCCATTTTCCCATATGACTATACGAAATTAGTAATTTGGTGAAGAAATTTGTGCGGAGCACAATCGATTGCCGGATTGTAACTCATGTTTGATTCATAGAAATTCAGTCAAATTTCACTAATGATCATACTGGAGACAAACGAAACCTACGTTTGCATGGATACATTTCTCAATCCATTGCATTTATGGGAATTAGAACTGGAAGCTGACAAAACAACGTTACGGGAGCCAGCTGCATACTATTTGTTGACTCGTGCGAATGCTTGTAGATTAATTATAATTTATTCCAAAAAACAATATTAACTTATACGCTTATAAAGTAAAGGCTTGAGATGACCAAATAAAGAGTTATTGTTCATACTTCCGTCTTATTTCTAGTAGCTCAAGAGAAGCTTCCTAGACATCCTGGATATTGCGGTCGTCTCGTACACGCAATATTACTTATCTTTTTTAGTTTGTTGTGGTGCGTGATACACTGTCACGAATATATATTCCGTTTATTTGAAAATAATTACTCTAAGCTACGTTTTTGTCCATGTGAAATGGTTAACTTAAGTGGAAACATTAAATGTACAGTGGTGATTCAGGGATAGGTGGCTGATTCAAGTTTCAGTGAAATCAACTGCAATCTTTATCACGACTAATGCTACTGCAGTACGCGTTATAAAAATTTTGTGCGAAACTACAGAAGAATGAATTCCTCTGATGCAGAATGCAGTTAGATTTGTATTAGTGTGCTGTGAGCGGATGTGTGGATTGGAAAACTTCTAACTAATAACAGTGTACAAAACGCTTAAAATTGTGCAGTACGAAAATCCACAAACATTATTATGCAAACAATCGAAATTTTCTATGAGATACTTTGATGTTCTAAATCTTTCTATGCGTGAAGAATAAAAGGTTTCATTGTGTCTTACTTTACCGAAAGACTTGAAAAGTGTGTGGCTTTGTTTTGCTGTGAAAGGGACACAATATGACACAAAACACGTTTTTCAGGAGTTCAGTTTATTAGTCGTGTTTCAGTAGACAATGTACAGAAGATATACCTCGTCGATGGACACTAAACAGCTAAAAATTCTTGCCGGCTTTTAAACTAAACAAAAATTGTAGTTGCCGGTATAAGTAAGCATAACGATGTGTTTATTTTTGCACAGTTTGCACACTTCGAAACTATGAAAATCTTCTGTACAAGTTTATTGTTTACGTTCGGAATGCAAAACAATTGCTAGAGGCTCTCTTTGAAACGGATTGAATCTATCGGAAAATAAGAATGGCTTAGTTGTTGGTAACATTGCTGGATGGTACTGTTAACTTGCATCTGTATCGTGCAAGTGTGCAAACAATTACGCATTCTAGACAATCGCTAGGCTGAGGAAAATACAATTTGATGCGGAGTTGCACATTCCTACAAAATAAAGACATCATTGTTAGGGGTGAAATTCATTTATATCAACAGTCATTTACAGTAAAAACAGAAGACTTGGTCCTGCATCACGGTTTGAATACTCTTCCTAAAATGACGTAATCATTTTTGAACCCTAAACAATGCTCTATTACTGGAAGTCAGCTTTGACTTTCTGCAATTTTAGTCAGCCCTTTCTTTTATGACGACACCTTCTGGCATTGCTTTTGTTGTTGTATATCAGCAGCGTATATACTCACACCAAACGAATTACACTTTTCACTTCACGGACTACTCTGCCATTTTGATCATATAAACATTCTGTCACTTCCGACGATAAGTGGACGCAAACTGAAAATTGTAGGCAGCAAAATATAAAAATAATAATTTTCCCTAATAAAACAGCCCTGAGGCATGAGACTTCATTGCACTCCGTCGTGACGCATCTATTATCACATTACTTGTCAATATTTTAAACAGGGGATTAGTGATCCTGTCACTCGTGACATCCATTTGGTTTGAGCTTGTACCTTTTTCTGCTCTCTCCGTATATGCCGTATTTGTTCACTCGTGTAATCCACTAAGTCATAACTCCTACTGGTACTAAAGTTAATTCAAAGAATGTCATAGCATTCAGTGAGGAGATCACATGATTGAACTTGTTGTTGTGAAGGCAGTTAAACTACTGTTGTGATGGCAGACGTAGCTTTTCTTACAAAAGCTTTTACTGCCAGATGACAGTTGTAAAACTGTTGAAAAAAACAATGTCACATGCACAATCGACGTCTATTTCCAATTCACTTTTCTAGTATTTGACATCCATGATATTGTGGACAGTATCTGGTCTCTATATGACAGTTGTTTTCTGGTTGTGAAGCAAACAATAAATGATGGTATGTATTCTGTACCACTGGAAATATCTAAAAACCGGGAGAGAGAGCTTACGGGTTCCGAGATATATTCCCGTGTGCACCGCAGCACCCCGACTTCACCATGTTTGTTGATTACGTGATCTGAAACTGGTCCTGCTTCTTGTAATATTTTTGTTCTGTTTTAAGTGTCAGCGTTCACCGTTATGTTATAGTTTAAGCTTGCTGTTTGGGTTGGTGTTAGTACAGGTGTTGTTGAAGCGACTAAAATAAGTTTGCACCATTATACAACACGGGATGGAATTTCCCATACCAGGTCAGTATGGACCCAAAACTCGGTCGTCTGTATGATTCTGACATGATATGGACTGTGTAGCATTTCATATTTCACGAAATGAAACCAGACTGATGGAGACAAAACATTTGTTGTCGAGGCTAAATTTAACCTTCCATTCTCAATGAAATGGATGAAAATATATGCAGACTGGGTTGTTACTACCAGTAGCCTAAGTCTTCACCCTCAGATTCCCGCGGTTACTCCGTGCCTTAGTATTGATCGATTGTTGCAAATACTAGTAAAATGCAATAAAAAAACGTATATTCTTCCTCCATCTTTAAAACCAACAAAACGTTTGTACTACAAATAGAAGGTAAGTTTGAAGGGTGTCTTTATTATATGTTGTGGAAGCTGAATTATGTGAGCAGGAACAAAATGTGCTGGTGAAGCCTTAATGGAACTTGATATTACATTACTGATTTGTTGCCACCTCAAAGTATGAATTTAAAAGGGAAGTTGAAGTGCAGACTGTTTGAATTAAGTGCAAAAAACGGTAGAATCAACTAGTATTCCGTGGCAGAGTTTGACTATTTCAAGTGTGCCATGTCTCCAAGTACTACCGTTGTGGTCTATGAAGTAAAGTCAGAATTTAGAGGAGTCACTGCTAAGATTCGAACATCTGATTTGAGTAGTTTTATCCCCATGTACATCACCATAATTTCGATGGGCATCAAACATTCAGCGCCATTCTTAATAATTACGTAGGGAAGCAATTCTAATTCAATTTTGGATATCGGCTCAAGGAAACTGTCGTTACGTTTTCAAACGTTAATAAAAAATGATATATTTTCTGAGGACGGCGATTGCAGCTTTTATAAAAAAATGTATGCTCAATTTGCCATCCACTGTTCTCAATGGTCAATTCAGATTAGTTCAATATTTGGAATTGGATATATTTGCAAGCAATAACACAGTGTGAAAGAAATGACATCTTGCAAGTCTCTCACGCGGAAGCCAAACAGGGACTTTGATGACGTGTGTTGAATCAAGAGTTTCGAGGATATATATTACCGTTGACGGCAAGCTAGAGTGCACAGTCACTTGAAATGCTGCTATCATCTCACCAGTTACATTCTCGGAAACGTTGCTGGGTATCAGGTTACAGACTGAAGTTTACCTGTGGTTCAATCTCATTGTGAATAGCAAAGAAGAGTTTGAGTAGAGATCGCGAAGTGTCAATTACGTACATCAAGCTGACAGCACATTTCTTCACTGAACTAAACTGATTGTAGAACCACTTACACGATTTGCCCAACACCAGCATGATGAAACTCAAATTGAAAATACCGTTCGTATCAAGCATTCGTTCATCAATAGAAGTCGGGGAGCTGTTTGCTCAGAATGATAACGTCCTAAATATTGTTTCAACATATGTGACATGCATACACGTTGGCTTACTTGTAATGCCGAAATGAATGGAAGTAGTTCGAATCGTTGTGAATACTAATAATATAATTTAACCCACCTTTGTTCATTTTCAGGGGCAGAAGGTAGTTTACTTGACCCGTTTTTCTAAATATATAACACTAATCATCATTTAAAAGATTATTCGGTATTTACTGTCTCTTTTTGTCTTTTTGGGCGAATGATTTTAAGATGCACAATTCATTGTTGCTCCATATCTGAGGCGAAAGAAAGACAACGGCGCTCAGCCCTTGAAAACGTTTTTAACATTACAATTGTTAATTTGATTGCATTCTAAGCAGTTGAGTGATGTGGTAATCTTCATACATTTTCTGAAATGCCCAAATATGTTTAACTTTGTTCAAACAATAAAAAAACATACAGCACAATACAAAGGTGAGCTTTTGTTGTGTGTATTCTAACGTGACATCGTTCATTCAGGACTCTGGATTAATCTGCGAATTATTCAACACAGTGGCAACAGCGAATACTCACGCAGAACATTCGCTGGAGGTCAGTAGTCTTCGTTGAACTGTTAGGTAGTTCTGAAAACTACACGCTAGTCTAACGGACGAGACGGGCTGTAAAATGATAGCAAATGTGATAGCTATCATTTTGAAGTATTTTTCTACCACTGCTCTTAGTCAAATGTTGTCATTTAGAAAAACCGGAGTAACCCTAAAACGCTACGCGATGTATATCTGCAGAAAATGCCCTAATGTTTGCAAAATCAGTAAACAAACCCGTACGGTTGAACGGAATCACTCACATTTACATTCGGGTAAAATAAGTATTACTTATTACAGTAGCAGCTCGCAAATTGCGTAGTAGAACAAATTTCTCACACACACTTTGAATGTTGAACGTTTTCGTTGATCAAATAAGCAACAGACTTTAGATTCATGGCTCAAAAATATGTTATATGAACGAAACGTCATTCGCAAGTGATCGTAACATTTCTACTGCCTCGGACGTTTCGACCGGCCACTTTTGAGTATTGCTCTTGCTACGGCTCGACATCTGCTCATGCTCTTGCCGCGGTCAGGATTGGAACTTTAAACAGGCTTTCCTGAAGAAATCATGTGGGTCACCGTTTTACTCATTCCACGATATGCGGGTATGACGGATCATTGGCAGCATCTCGCTTCTGTCTTTTTATTGGCAATCTTGGGTCTCTCAGATCATGTTCAGTTTGAAGTCAGTGATGCATTATTCAAAACGGTTGCTTTACGCCTGTGTAACCGGAGTTCTGATTCTAGCACAAGTAGCTACATATACTATTCAAAGTGGGATATGATGCCGTTTTACAGAAGGGACTGTCAGAAATGTCTACGCTAGAGCGATGGCGTTCAACTACTGCCAGTACTAATCAACGTGTAGTAAAAAATGTAATGAATATCGAAAAACAAAAAGATCGCATCTGCAGGATATTTTTTCTTCTTTGCTTATGCATGTTTGAGGGAACCGTAGTTATATTTCAGTTCCATAGTAAAATTCATGACAGATTTACCTGAAAATGTTTTACTGGCTTCATGAAGTATATGAAGTATATGCAGGTTGCACTTTACACAAAAAAAGTATTACCAACCATTATACAACAATTTATTTTTCAGAAGCCAAGGGTCTGTCAACCTTTCTTATTTTGCAGGTGTCTGCGTTTTGTTTAACATGTGGCACCCAAGGACTCATATCTACCAAGTGTTTGGGTGAAAATCTGCACAAACATTTATCCTGTTAACATGAGCTACTTCATGGCTTTTTATTAGGGACTTCGTTATAGTTATGTTTGATGTGAGTACCACGTAAACCCTCCGATTGCATTTTGAGAAAGCTACATAGTTTCCACTTGGTTTCATGCGTAAACGTTTTCAGATCTCGTAAGAAGTGAGTAGTATTTTCTCATATCAGTCTGTAATTATTCCAAAATTAATTTTCTGACATTATATTCAGCAATGTCAGAATAATCCGACTGAGTTTGGCTAATCGTTGCAGTCTGGATTCTGTGACCGTGCATTTCGCCCGTAGTAACAACGAAAACAACCATGTTTCATCACTTTCCAGCATTGCTTTTGTTGAATACAATTGCAAACTAGAATATTCTGAAGAAGTTGACACCGAATCATATACATGATTTAGTCAGTGATGATCCCTCAAAGCCCACTTTTATCACGCAAATTGATACAACTTTTCTACACACGCGATTTCATTGAGACTTTCACAGGAGCCTTCAGTCATTATATCTGTTGATACAACTCCCAACTTGATGTGGGCATAAAGAATCAATGAACAAAATGATTTCCCAAATTTTAAGTTTTGTTTCACAGGTGATCATTTCTATCACGTTCAGGGAGCCTTTGCAATGTAGGTGGATGAAAATCATGTAGTTGTGTCACATACATCTATGCTCTTCACTCGACGGGTGTTAACCAAATATGATATTGACCAGAAACTCATGAGGAGGAATAAACATGTTTCTGACAAACCGCCTTAATCGGGAATAAATCCGTCGCCAGCGATATGTTTAACTATATCGCCTTCTGTAACGCTTTACTTATACATTTTTGCGCATGAAATCTTATACCGGATCATACGGTTACTTTCTCATGTGGATAGCTTGCAAAATTATGGTCGCAAGTTACGTTGGGAATGACTTGATAACACGTGACACAAATTATGAACACCATAGCTGATCCCAACGTCCACTGGTAGTTTTCCGCAGTAATGTAATAGTGTGCCTCGCCAAATGTTGCATCGACGCGAACGGTAGTTGCTCAGATACTGTTGCTAACGTCTCGCCTATCCCAAACCACAAATCAAAACCAGAATTCCATTTGCTAACATCGACATGTATGGTGTAAGTAAACCAGAGAGATAAATAGTCAGTCGTTAACGAAGATGGTCTAACTCAAAATAAAGTCTTCATCGGGTTAATTGTGAAGGGTTTCCAGTTTATCGATGTGATTCGAGGAGACATACAAAACTGCATACTGTAAACATACTTCCAAGAAATCAGTTTGGGTTTACCGCGAAATATTAAATGCTTAACCTTAAAGATAAATGACAATTCACAATTTCTGCAAGCCGGTTGAGTGTCTGGATGAATAAGCCGGTGAAATGTCATTAATAGCCCTGGGAAATTTATTTAACACAGTTCACTTTATCATATGTTGAGAGGTTGCACTAAGTTTACTCTGGAAAACAGAAAACTTTGATGAAACTCTCAGGCTGAATATTTCAAAATCTGTTTGAGAAGATAAAATTGCGGTTGGATTTATTTGGCCACAGTATCCAACAGTATTCATGTCTATGTTGACAAACCATAGCTTTGGCTGAAATGACACTTGAAGAATATTATGAAACGGCTAGTGAAATAATCATCGGAGGTTTATCTTTCTGAATAATAATACACATATTTCGGCATCGTTTTCAGGGACTGCCCAAAACTGTAAGATTGATTGAGTATTTCATTTATGACTGTTGCTTGAATTCAAATACATTGTTAGAATTTCCACTAGTACTTCAGTTGATTATATTTCATCCAATAGTCACACATTGGCTTACCCGCGAAATTGGCTATGCTTACCGACAGCACTAAAGTTATGTATAATACATCGGTTAGCATTGTGAATAAGTAGATTACTATACAATGTCCGTGTCTCACAAACGTATCTGAGACCATCATGATAACCGACGATAAACGTAACTTCTGTTTAACCTCAAGAGCTCTAGCGACCAACAGTATCCAGTAGACTTCTTCATTAACAAGGATATCCGTTTAATCCGGATGTCTGCCTAATTGAGCAGGCCATTTTTGGTTATCAGTTTATGCACATTCAGTCGTTGTTCAATCAATCAGTTGCCAATGAACAACCAATACAATGTTCAATATCCTTCATTTTACAACCGGCCAAGTGAAGATGTAATCGAATCAGGTGTATAAACATTGTTAAGTGTAAGCACTTCCATTTAGTCGGAACGATTTACTTTCTTCCCATGTGGACGCTTTATGTAAAACCACAACATAACCACACTCTGGTGCTCGTTGCTGAAAACCAGAGCGACTTTAACAGTTGTCGGCCAACTTACATTTGACAGCCGCTTATCACACCCCTTTGTCTTATTTTTCATAATCATTATCGTCATAGATAGTAACACATCAGAGGTTCACACTGATGCTTAAGTGCCACACAGCTACGAAGAAAAGAGGAAACCCTTTATAAAAAGAATAAGGAAGAGGACGGGGGAAGGGACCAGACTTAATTACAGACATGTGTAGCAAAGTCTACGTTCAAACATTCAACATGGAGGTGTCTACACATTACAAACAAACAACCAAGCCGAAGGTCCAATTCTTGCCGCCTTCCGAATAGCTTTTGTTCTGCCATGGATCAGCTGTTTTATCTCTGCCGAGTTCACCCGGTTGGTTGTATTGAGATTATTTATGATATATGCTACAAAAACAAGATACCAGCGTGCCACAATCAAACGACTGCATTTATTCATTTATTTTTTTTATCTCCATTCGCCCCAGCATAGAGTCTAACCTAACCTTTCCTATCTTTGAGTCAGCCCGTCCGAAAACCATAAGTAGGCCAACCAGTAATCTTAGTTGTGAACGTCGCAATTCAGCTGATAACAGTGCTTATCAAATTTGAACAACTCTACGACTAACACAGTTAACGATGGAACCCGAGCAAAAGATATAAATGTCATCAACTCACTTGATTGGCGCCAGCTGTATGTCCAGAATAAGCGGATTTTCGGAATGGGTAGATATCATCATAAGTTGAACAAAATAGCAAACCGACTCAATGACCTCAAAATAGTCAAAACAAATTTGGATAATACTACCATCGCACTACTGAATAAACTGGCAAAATCGATATAAAAACGAGCTGAGCAAATCTGATCCGCAGATGCTGTCTAGAAATGAATTCAAACATGATACTGGACGAAATGAAGATGAACTACACTAATATGTGACGTTCCAACTAGTCAAAATGTTGAAAACAGCGAAAATAGGCTAAGCTCCAAAATGTTTACTAAGCGCAACACTCAAGCAATTTATAACGGTGGCCAGATAGCTTTTCATAAAATCTCACGTTGAAGCTATAATAAGGTCCAAGTAAATTTCGAAGTTAAGCGAGGTAACGTTTATGCGGATGAACCATCGAAAGAGAATGGTTGAGGTCGGTTCACTACATGTTTGAACTTGAACGCTCAATACAAAGCACCCGATACAAAATATATGGAATTTACCATTTTCCTACAGCTTATAACATTTCCTTCTGGGTTGTTCATGAATGGTTTTCCTATTTATTTTCCGCTTCTTCCCGTTACCTCAGAGTTAGAGTTATGTTTTCTTATATGAACACGCAAAAGTCGTCAGCTTCCAGAAAATCGTGAATAAATGAGGGGAGCAAGCCACGACTTATTGGTGGCAACAAACGCACCGTTTTATCGTTGAATCCACGATAACACTTTGGCCAACTAACACGGCAACAGCATTGAGTAAACGCAACCTTACAGTGAACCTGTGAACCTTCTTCCAAATGGTCGGCGACATTAGCAAGACAGCTCCCACGGTTTATTTGTCGAACGCAACTTAAAAATTGAAAGTTGATCCAAACCATGTTTGACGCTGTCGGAAGATTTTCTGCTGAGTTGCTGCCAAAGTTGCATTCTTTCTGTGAAAATTCTCATTACACTGCATTAAATACCGACTTTAAAACTGTCCAATACAGTCTCTCCAGGTAAGCATCATTAGCTACCTACACAGTGTAGACATTTCTTATCTGCTCACAAAAGCGAGCCTTATCACACTCATTGTGCTTTTGCAAACAATTAACTACTGGAATATCTCTGCAGCATTATTTGAAAGAACACTTCACTGTGAGATACTTTATCAAGTATCGACTTAATGCGTCAGACTATTTTGCACATAGCTAAAACAGTTTTACGCCACACTGCAGAAATGAAAATAGATGAGTTCAAGCATCATCCGAATTTTTATACATTACAGAAACGTACCAACTCAACGGTAGTAAGTTTAAATCTTGTTCAACACAGTGAAACGGGAATTACTGTGAACTATGCCAGCGCTGAGAAGCAGCCAAATACCTTGCCCAAAATCCCAATTGATCAAAAACATGCAACTGGATTGCATAGTTAACGTTGTTGGCAAGTACTGTGGCTGTATGTTCATGATCCAGCAGTTGCATGAAATTATAAACATTGGGCAATGGCACTCATGGAGATGACTTACAGCTGCAAATGCTAATAGTGTGTCAGCCTTGCGAGAACACATATTTACAAATGAGTGTTTGAGGCCTTGGTTAATGTCAAGTCAAATAATATTTATATTTAATCCCGGCAGTCAAGTTCAGGTGGATCTCCCAGCCAACCTTTTCCGAAAAGAAGTATCAGGCTTGAGCTTCGCTCCCATTCGAGCTTGACAATAGGGTAATACCTTGCGACTACTGATGTTTAACAAGCTTAATGAGATCGGATATATCGGCTTGTTTAGGAAGCCCCAATCTCTGCGTTATTGATTGGGGTTAAACAATAACTGTGTCTTCTATCGAGATGATCGGACAACCTGCTCGTTATTCAAAACAAAAGTGTTTGAGCTTCCGTATATGATAAGTCGGTCATGCGCAATGTGAGGTAAATGACGCACTGGTCAACGCTGTTACCTCACGAAGGTGTAGCCAAAATTATTCTCCTTGCAGTGACATGGATAAACATTATTGACGTGCTGTGATGAAAGCAAAACTCGAATCTAGTCCTTTTCTAAAGGGACCGACTGGGTGTTTATCTGGATGCAAACAATGCGACCAAATGTGGGTGATTTTCAACTTGAAATTAACCAAATCCCCGACTACTCAAGGCTTCACGTAACGCTTAGTTCTCAAACCGAAAATTGATATAGCCTTGAGATGGCCGTTCGGATTTTTCTCCTTCTGCCATTCGACTTCCACGATGTACAATGAAAATCACGCGTCGTGGGTTAAAATTGCATATATGACGGCTGCTTTTCTTTAACCAAACCGTGATAAACCAATTAAATTACCCTTATTTGGACATCGTGGAAATATATCCCCCGATGTGCTATCTAACTTGCCAATTGAATACTAGTAATTACGCACAAAGATAATCGATCTTGCGTTTTCTGTTTTCACGCAAAACTGCAGCTGTTTTCATTATTTGACATTCATCTGGTATCTGGTCCATCTTCAGATATAAACAGTTCTAGCTTTGTGGTTGGCAGCTCAAAACTTTGTACTAAGGTCATGACTACATCGTTTTGTTCGAATCGTTCATAACGGAGTGAAGAACCTATAGGAACATTTTAGCTCCTTGTTGTTTGTTGACAACTGCTGTGAGATTCAGCCTATGAAACGATTGTAAACAAAATGAATGTGGTGATAACCATGCATTACATGAATCTACTACAAAATGATGATGAAGTGGAAAATCATGATAAGCATGTGTGCTTTGTTTTATAACTCCTTCGGACATCCGTACGGAAATTTGATGATATATTAATGTTACTCTCAATATGATTTCTTCCGAATATTAAAAGCTGATTTCACCATTAAGTAAATCGTCCCTGTAATTTCAATTGTGTAATTTGCTGGTACTTATTAAACGTCCTGCTGATGAATATTGGTGAATGGTCAGTGATGTTTTTGATATACGTCAACCCTCTAAAGTTCACTACAAATTTCATATTCATTTTAATTTCTGGTACGCATTGTTAAGCAACCAACCTACCAATGCCCCGAACGCCATTCTATCGACAGTATTGACTGCCCCATCGGTTTGTATTTGCTATCTATTCTTTAGTGTGCAACACTTTGGAAGAGGGTGAGGAAAAAGCTGAACATATAGACTAGGTACCCACACGTTCTGATATGAGAATATGTGTGCTTTTCAAGCGTTACTGATGTGGTTATTGAAGTTTGATATTGCAAATTCTGTGCTGATGTCGACAAACATTTCTGACATACGGTGGGATAAATTAAAACAGAACGGAATATCTGATATATGCTGTACGTGCTACTTATGAAAGCCCACGACGGTCAACTCACAATTTCGAGAAAGACGAAACACTACAGTTCGTAGGATGGAACTCAATCAAGCCTGTCGATCTCATACTATTTCTTTGGCGGTGATCAGAATATCTGAACTGCAATAACTGATAAAACGTTTTGTATCGGTCATTCTAACTTTCAACGACGTAAACAGGCATCGCTGTTCCATATAAAACAGTCAAATTTTGGCCGGTGTCAAAATACATCAAAGTTTATTGCTTGAGAAGTGCGAGCAAGATTATTATCATCCATTCAATAGCTCCTGGCTTAATATCGATATTCGTATAGCTTTTACACTGATCAACTCAACGGGGGTGCAGTCTGCTTCTTCTACCTGCAAGCTTAACGGTGATGTTTACAAGTCGTGTAATATGTCTGTGATGAGAAGCACAAAAGTTTACCCAGCCGATGGTAGAAGAGTTCTTTGCAATCAGAAGCATGAAGCTAATCAGTCTAATTGACGGGAAATTTTCACCTGTGGACTACGGTTCCAAGACTATTTTTTATAACTGGAAGGAATAAAACAGGAATTAATTATTACTCAAGAGATACATCCCGGAGGGCACTGGCTCTGGACTCGTTTTCCAAACTTATTACATATTTGTGAAAAATAACCGTGAATAACTTGGTAGATATGATAGGACCTAATATTTCACTAATAAATCTGTCTGTCTGTATAAAATAGCAACAGTGGTAAACACCAATAACATTATCTCAAATAAAACCAATTGACTGAAGAGTTTCTCATTGGGCACGTGCACCGCGTATTGCTTCATTCAGTGTTTGTACCTGTTAAGCCAGCGTTAACACAAATGTCAAGTTTACCCATTTTTCTTCGGAAGTCTAATGAGCTGTGCTTTTCCAATCATCAGGCTATCCACATTAATGTCGCCAAAATTAGGTCGATTTCCTCAAAATTCAACATTTTGCAGCAAAAAACAAAATTTCGCTTGGTAAGTTTCTCTGTCATCCAACGAATAAGCTTACTTTTGGCATGACAGTAGTTAACAATTCAACCTGCAGTGAACATTTGTGGCATTTTGGAGTGAAATGATATACTGAATTAGCAGCAAAATTAGCTTACTGAATAACAAATTGTCGCTGAGCTCATTTCGGAAGTTGCAGAAATAAAACAAGTTATTTCAGTAATCCAACTGCTCTACCGCGACAGTTAAACTATTCTTGTTCACGCTGACTAACCTGACATAAGACTTGATGACGGATTGTCTGACAAGTATTCTTAGGAATCATTTGGTACACATAGAATAGCGGGTGAAGAGGTTGCCCATTAAAAATGTAATTAATTGCGGCAATGCACTTCAGAAAATGTTGATTGCTATTAAATAACTGTAAGGAAAAATGCAATAACCATTTATCGTAAATTGCTGGCAGTGCACTATCATCCTACTACACGAATGGACGAGGAGCTAATGGTGTTTTAATTTGAGCAAATCGTTGTGAGTGAACTTTGAAACAAATGGAATGACTAAAACAAAAGTACTGAATGGAAACTAAACAAAGGAGGCTACCAAGGTAAATAAGCGAGGCGTCAGAAATTATTCAAAACGTCGGCGTATTAAGTGACTTCTCTATGAAGTGATATTTTCTGCAGATTGTTGACAATCGCCCATCAAATTTACGACTTGACAACCAAATCTGAGTAATGTTCAGTTATCTGAGTTTGAAAAACTTACTATTTTTTCAAGTAGATCGTGAATTTGGGGAGAGTAAGTTTTATTGGTTTAGTATGGCACACTCCAAGAAAGCCGAAGTACATAGACAAATTAACGTACTTTCATACTCAACTCGAAACCTATTACTAGTAATAACGAACAACATGTTTTAGCAAGTGATGTGACAACACAGCAAAAACGTCAGTGATCGCCAAGTGATAAAATATTCATACCGTATAGCGATCTTTTCCGTCCCCGCGCGAATAATTCCCAACTATTGTTCCTTACAGGATTGTTAATGACAACTGTGAGAAGACGGGATCCCACATAGGACGAAATTTTATATGATTACTCAGTAACTGTTGAATGCAACCGGTGACGTAATACACGTGAAAGTGAGGGATTTTGTGTACAGCGCTTCTCAGAAATGCAGGCTGTGTATTCACCTTTTAAAGGTATAACGGGGAAGATCATTTTATCTTAAAATTGAATCACTCGGCGGTTATGTCCACACGCACGGTGAATTACTGTGTCAAATTCCATTAAAAACATTTTCTAACAAACACATGTAGAACAAATCAACCAACAAACTTAGCAAAATGTTCTGGTTATTTGGAAAGCACATTGACACGCGGATTGCAAATCACTAACAAATTTTACTACGAATATGTCAAGATATATATACTCTGAGACACTCGAATTGCTGAGCCTGTCGGTTGCCTCAGGAATTTTGTGCCCTTTTCAGTAAAACAGATGACTATGCTGTAACTTGTATTTTCATCATTTCGTGGAAACTAGCTGAAAACTCTAGCTAATTAAGCAAACCCTTCAAATTCAGTAAATATCACAAAAGACTCGAGATAAAAAGGATTATTTCCTCTATACTTAAACGTGAAAAATCAATCGTTCCCTAAACGTACCCCAATTGAGAAGAGAGTTTAAACAACAGCACCTGTATGCTACTGAAGATTAATCCGACACGTAGAACACATCAGTCACATGCGATGTGCTGACAACGCAAATTACATTTACGAAGCACACGCACCTAACCTATTGTGAACCTGAAAGTTGGTTTTGATTTCTCGCACTTTAGCGGAATGGTACTTGAGATGTTTTCTCCAGACAGCAATGTTACTTCTGAAAAAGTTGCTAACTATTGCTCAACAAGTGATCTAATGTTTGAGTTTGGCGATAACTATATTTAGATAATGTGCTTACTGCTGAGCATCTGCTAGCTGACCATAACTGAATGTATGAAGACATTGACAAACCATACAGGGTGACGGTACAACTGATGGCAAGCAGTTGATGTGATAAAGCAAAATATTATCATCGTGTACACTCGTCCTCCTAGAGTCCAAATGATGAAGGGGATGTTTGTTCTTTACTTATTGCCCACATTCAATCAGCGGATAAGAAGCCTTGCAGTTCACTCCCATACGTATCTCGACATGCATATGCATTACAAAAATAATATTCTTTTAGTGATCGGTTTACAGCCGGAAGCAAACTAGCACTATTCAAGCATTCACATTACCGTGATTGGGTGGAATTTGCCGAATGTAGAACACTGGTAATCCCGTGAAACGGCTACACCGCGGTGCTATTCACGGTTACATTGCGGTTGCACGGCGTGTGGCCCTTGTTATATCAACTACCAACCAAATTAAAGTGGCTGAATAATAAAAAATGCTCCCAGTACATCCGTTGTCAGTTTGCATAGTAGTTAAACCGATGGTGGTATATTCTACGGTATGTTGTATACTGCTCTCTGTTATTACACATTCGGAAATGACGTCGGGTGCTTTTGTGTTGCTAACTGTTTGTGCACGTGCGCGCATGTTAGCGCCGTCTTTTATCATCTGCTTTACGTTTTATTTAAGATAGAAACAGGAACTTTCCGTGTGCTTTAGTTATGAGGCAGATCTTCTTGAGAATACTTTCAGCATTCCCCAGGAAACACTATTTACTCCAAAACTTTGAAACGCTTTGTAGAGTTTAGTAATTTAGATGAATGCAGTATCACTTTACTGTTACCTCGATAGCAACACGGATTGCAAAAGCTTGTAAGTATTATATAAGAGTTAGCGGACATTTTCGGAATTACTATAAACCTGCTTGTTACGGAAGTTCATATGGTCAGTGACAACGTAGAATACACACTTTGACTTATCCCATGTGCATGCTACATATTGAAGAGCTGCAGAAAGCAGCACTATTTCATATATGTTCGGGGTATTTTACATTAGCATATACGGAAAACTTTTGTGGGTTGCCCATGTTTAAACAAATTAGTTCCCTGAAGTCTTACTAAAAATTGTTTCACATCTGTCATTTCAAGCAAACTCTAGTATACACACAGCCTACATCACTATAAATATAAGTTTTAGGAACTAATGAAACACACGGCAAAAGTCGCATTACAACTAAGATCAGTTCAACATCATGGCCTTTTATGACATTTTAAAAAGGCGCAAGGAATGAAAAGTGATATCCTCCGGCATGAAGATAAATGAGCTTCCCGGCAGAGCTGTGATTAAGTAACGAGGAGTATGTTTGGTGTGTGTACAAGCCGCCATTGAAAAACCCAACCCAATTCATCATCAGAAAAGAGAAAGGCCAACCACGTTGTAACATAACACAACTTTATACGTTTCGTTTATTCCACCTTGAAATTGTTCGAGAAAAACAAAGGAACATTTGTATATATGTCACATACGAGATCTCTAGGATAGGAAATGCACAGCATGGGTTCACGGAATATGGCAATCTTAATTCGCCAGCAACGGATTTGCTACAAGCAATAAAACATTTTCATATCGCTACAAAACACTACGTCTGATGTTCTGCAGGGTGCAGTCATCGATGCTCCTTATAGAAGTATAGCATCTGATCACTTCCTATTCTACCCTGTAAGCGGAGCTTCCGGTGCATGACCGACGTCCTAGTTGATGTGTGATTAGTCAACTGTCTAAATAGGTTGTACTTTCGAAACATATTTGAGACACCCCTCACATAGTACTGAAGGTTTACATGAAAGAATGTGGTCTCACTAAATTTCTTCCTGCTGCCTTATGCGAGATTATTACCACTAACACCACATCTGAAAGAATCCAATCATTTCACTCGGATCTCTCTTAACTTATTTCGGCATCTAGCGCTGGATCACAATACAAGTCTTCAATTCAATGCGCTTGGTTTTTTGTTCATTTGATTTTCTTTGTTCGGCACTACTTCCGCAAAACGCCTATTGCACTTACCATAATATGTCATGAAACCATATAATTTGCGGTTATTTAGTAGCGTTGCCATAAAATTATCCATTCTTGTTATTATCGTCCGATCCAAGTTTACCTAGCCAATTATTCTTCATTGGATTGATATGTGACTGTTTGAAATTCCAAACTTTCCCATTTCAATTGATTGACAGATATTTTTTGATTTAATTTTTTTAAATGTGTTCCAGCCACTTCGAAGGTTTTGTCAAGTAAATCTGTCTTGGCCTCATACAAATAAGAAATGTTACTGTTAAACTGTCGTAATACAATTTGTGCAACAAGCAAAATGTTCGTCAAGTTCCTTTCTTTCAACTATGTGATCTCAGTCAGAAATATACAAGAAGTCTCGAAAACTCTACATTTTAGACTGTAGACAATACGTACAATGTGAGTATGGGTGATAATCTATTGTGTATCATGTAGCACACAATTCTCACGCTTTCAAGTTATTCGTAGTTTAATTTTTATCTGTCAACAATTCAATCAGTGGGTGTACGTGCATTTTGACGAAACATTAGGTTGAATCACTTTTAGCTCAAAACTAACTACCATCCCCGTATCTTTTACGGACTGCCCCTCAAGTAACTAGAGTTTGTCTGTAATTTATACCTTCCTGTACAATGAAACTGAGTTCCGATTATTACGTCAATGAATTCAGTGCAAACAACACCATTGTTCGATCTCAGACCAACAGTCACCCCTTATTTGCCGAGCGCAGCCTTTTATTAACCATTACTCCCAAAAATATTCTCTGCATTTTTGCAGAGGAAACTGTAGCTATTTCTATTCTCACTCAACCAAAACGTGATCAAATCTCTCTCACTGCCTGACAAAATCCGCTCAAAGTCTGACCTATCCTAGTAAATGTTAACTACTTTTGCATACCAGTCGTTGTTAATAAAATTAACCAACTTTCGTGTTTATTCTGTAATAATAGAAAGTGCTGTTTCCTAAATAATGAGTAAAAGCGGAATAAATATTTAACACAATCAACTTATATTTGATGGTTTATTAGAACGTAATTTATTCATCAGTTTTGGGAGGAAAGAGCGAAGGAAATCAAAGGCCGACCAATTGGCTATTTCGAAGTGAACGAAATTTGTTTCACTAAATATTTAGTTCAGACTGAAACCATCTGTATTACTTTTGTATAGAGTACTTACTTGCATTGATGTCAGCATGATATCTTCCATTCTGAAATCGCCGGTTGAACTAAACGAACAGATTTGAACTCAGGTATGTTTTGAAATCAGATACAATGCTTTGCTTATTCGAAAGCAAATGGGTGCTATAAAATCTTAGTGTTTGGAATATCTCATAAATCTAACCAGGCGTCTTGCACTTATACCATACAAACATTGCATACATCAACACACACATGGTTTTTGACAATAGAGACCAGGCGGGAAAGTATGATGCAGTAACGAGTCCAGGTTATTACGCATTAGACAAACTGCCCATATGTACATGTGTTATGGTCGACTGAGTTCAACAGATAGCCCTCAAATTATAATGAATGAAAAATAATCAATGTATAAAGTAAAGAAAAGTCTTCTGACAAATTAAAATTGACCCATGTTGCGAACATTGTTTTTGGTGTTGGTTACCACATGTCCTCCTGAGACACGTCTAGTAAATAATTTTCCACGTACAGTTATTGTTAGGCAATTGGGATACCTACAAGTCACACCATTAAACTTCAGATTGTTGCTATGTTACTGATTCGTGATGTCAGACTAAGGCTATTGAATTGTACTTCAACTGAAATTGTGAGTATGTATTTCAGTATACGCCGTTACATTTTGGTTTTGGCGAGCAGAAATGAAGTTTATGACGCTGTGTTTAATAACCAACCGATAATCTAGACCATCGATTGCAGCGATGGCATAACTATCATTAGAGATGAATACTATTTTACCACTTATAGTAAGTTGGTGCAAATCGCCGTATGACATGAAACCAATCAAAGTTGCAATTTAAAATAATTTTCGTTTCTTACTTCAACCAGCGAACCCTCGGCATGGAGTAGCAACTGGTAGGTATTGGGCACCAGAGACTAGGCTCATATTTTGAATAATATTGTTAGCAGACATGATTGGGGAGTAACTGTGTCACCGTCGCCAACAGCTCTTCGAGTCAATTCAATTTTTAGGGTATATTTGTTTTATGTTAAAAGCCAAGTTTGAACTGAATTAGTGTGGACATTTTCCAAACATTATTCTCAGAAAACTTTGTGTTTAAAGTATCAGACAGCATACTGTATTGTATGTGCGACTACGCGTGAACTGAACATTGAAGTGTACAATTACTACCTTGATCAATTCTTAGTTCGACACACTTGAAAACTTGCCGCTTAAGCATGTCGCAAACAGAAACGAAAGGTTGTTCAGTGACCGTAGACATGTGGCTTCACCAACAAACATCCGAATACAAATAGTTTGCTAACTGTGAATGGGATGCGGATTAAATTGTACACAAAGAAGCAAACGAGAACAATCATGCGGCCACCAAAGTTGCAGTGGTTGAATATGTCTATAATGAGATCACGGTTTACTTGCGTAATCTGCTTGTAATCGACCGGAAATCGGTCGAACCAGTCAGCCAGCTAAAAAAGCAATTATGGGACGTCAAAACTTTAGATGCTAGCAAGATGTTTGACAATGGCCTTTGTGATCGAACTACGGCATTCGGTTCCTGTACAGACTGCGTGATGTTCCCTGATTGTTTCCCATGGTATTCCGTCACACGACCCAACCTTTCGACGCGTGATATTTTTACATGCATTTACAGTGAAAAAGTAGGTTGTCTTCCAGGAGAATGAAAATCTTGGAAACAGCAGAGTGAATAACGCTGTTTCTTAGTAAATATCTAACAAATTCACGCAGTCATATTATCGCGTATACTAAATTTAAAACGATATGCATAAAACAGCAGTTCAGAGGGATAATGAGCTAACAAAGAGGAGCAACTGTATAGAAACTTAAGTAACTAGCTGTCCTGGGGAAAAGTCCAATCATCGATTATGATGATGAGTAGTTTAGAGATCTACACGCAGTCATATTGTGGTGTACGAAGGTGAAATTTGGTTTCGCTTGGAGAACATCGATGTAACCGGCAGTCACGTTGAATATGGGGCTCATACGCGTTTCGCTCGAGAACATTACCGAGTTGCAAATTGCAGTAGCTAGCTTCCGTTGTCCGATCATTTGAAGATGGTTGACCAGTTCACTATTAACCTCACGTAGTGCCTGCTTGAATGGGGCACACAAGTTTCGCCTCCAAGACAATTAAACAGCACACTACGACGAAAATATTTTGATAGTTTCATGCAGTTGAACAGAAAACGTTTACTCATTTGATCTTTCATCACCATAGAATCGATAATCAGCTCTGTGGGGACAGTAGACCAAAAATTCGAGAAAATCAATGTATTACGAAGAAGGGAAGACTATCTTGATCGTTATGTAACCGGAAACTCGGCCATCATCAAATCGGTCGCCGTGCTAATTACATTGTGAATTTAACTCCCTTCTATTGTCCACTTGTTCAACAATGATAGCTTGACACATACACGCAACTGCTGTCATATTATTGGAGGCATTACATCTGAAATACAAGTTCTTGACCAGTTCGTGCATATGTGCCTCCCTTAGGATGTGTGACAATTCTTACAGATGATTCGAGACCGGTTTACACAACAGTTTGACACTGATTTGTCTGCACATCTTATCGACATGAACCATCAAGCTGATCCTGAACAGATCTCGTATATAAATGAGGACTCGGCCTACAACCATGAAATGCTAAGGCGACGGAGACTTGCTACTACAAAATCGATTGATATGCGAACACGCAATCCAGCTTTTCGTTTTCAGGAGAAGTGAGTATAAACCCCACGTGATTACAAGTTACATTGCTGGTCTCTTGCCAGAACCAAACTACAGTCTCGTCCTCTGTAACTTAATTCTGCGCGGCTCTCTGATTCACTAATCGCCATAACTGGGGAATCGACGTTCCACTGACGTCGCCTGTTCTGTTGCAACTTCGAAGTCTATTTTTCGAAACATTGTCATTCTGCCTCATTTCTTCGTGTTTCCAAAATATAGTTTCAACTTCAGTGAACATATATGATGCTTTCAATCTGAAGAAACACTAAGTCATTCATTCGTCATTGTTGTATTCTGAGAATCAACGGAACTTTTGCTGTGTCAACAATAGTGCTTTAGTAAACCATTCTCGCGGGCTTGCCTCATGAAAACAAAGACTAGGCTTCGGGTTGGTGTAAACATTCCACAACAGTATCCACTTCATCTAGAAAGCCTATGAACTCTTGTGCGTTTATAGGGCACAACTTGTGTACGACATACGCATTGTTGGCAATCAGAGTACGTAGACTTGACACGCGTTCTAACAGCCGAAATTTATCAAGCTTTACAACCTCCGTGGCCACAAATCAAACACGGACACTCCAGTTTTCTCACAAACTGTTGATTATGATTGTATAAGGTAACCTCCTGTCCGCACCCACCAGCTTCTATCAGTCAGTTGAATCATGATATCAACTTGTGTTAAATTACAACGAGCAATTTATTGGTTCCCACTTTTGTTGCTTGATCTACTTTGCAAAATTTCTGTGGCTGTGACAGTGTCGTCCAACTCAGCATTTGATCAGAATGATTGGCTTGAAGTTTACCGAACTATGGAAAGCAAGTTAATAGTCATCGCGATTCTTTTAAACAACCATGTTGTATTAAGTAACTCTCTATCATAATGTTGACTTTTCTCCCGTAGACCTTCGATTCTACTTTCTGATGGCATTAGCAGATGGTTAGTGAAACTTCCTGGATTATTCCTTCTAAGATAAATACAATAATGTATATCAAAGCATATATCCCCGTAATTTAATCACATCACGATTAAATGAAATTTACTCTGATGTTGATCCCAGTAAATAATTTGAAAAAGTGGACATGAAAAAACTTTAAAAATCTGAGTTCTGCATAAGTGTGTTTTCATTCCTGTTGTTAGCAAATGTCAGAAATAACGAAGAGATTTGTAAAAAAAATCACTATTTTTGAAACAATTTAGAATAAAGATTTCAATGGTGAAACAATTAACTCTTATGGAAATTATATCATTCACTTAAAATCTAGTTTTCTTTTGAACAACATTACATGGACCACAATGCATGCAATGAAGAACACGTGCAATCATAAAGCAAACACCAAATTAGAATCACTTACACAATAAAGCTTCAATCATCTTATTCAGAAAAACTACGCGAACGTCTCACCAAAACATCATTCTTTGCCTCCACGAAATCGGTACTCCATAATACTGACTGCTTGAATGCCTCTACACATGTTAATTAAAAAGCACAATAGGTGGATAACCAAAATCCGAACCCTGAATTTATGCTTTGAAATAAATCGAGTCACTAATACATTTTATACACATCTGAAGGCTAACTTTTAACTTTATATATTCACGTCGTTAAATGGAACATAGTCGATTAAGTGGGTTTGGACCATATGATAGTATCCGTATTCATAAAGCTAACTGAGACTTCACCGGATGGTTGTAATTGGTACCGACTAAAAATGACTAGAAGGTCGGGTCCCAGATTGATTCGAGTAGAAGCAATAGGCTCAAACGCCGAACTTATTGTAGGCGGTTCTTTGACTTCTGTGTAAGCATTAGCAATACAAAATGGCTACGGCGTGTCATTTGGCAATGTGATTTACAGATAATTAGCATTCGGGAGTTTGGAGTAGTGTCTCTTCTGCATATATGGATGGTTGCTTACTCACATTTCTTTTCTGTCACAGATGAGAACGAAAAATCGCCAAAAGTTGATATGTCAAACGGGAGATGAGTGGCACCTGATCAAACTGATTGTTCGCCTAAGCCGTGTCTCGTTTCAGTGTCCGACATCACATTGTGTGAATACCCGATCACGTTATTTTGAGTATTTGCTGCAGTGTAGGGAAGAGGGTCTGAGAATAGAAAATATGAGCTGATCGCATCGTGTAGAATATCAGAGGCAGTGGTGGGTGACGAAGACGCTGCATGACCAAGCGAAGTAAATTGGTTCTGGATTTTTGGCAGAATGTCAGTGTATGTGTTTGCCTCGACGAAAATTTTCATCTCGATAGGTGTTATCTAACCGTTCCTTGTCATAATGAAATTATGATAAACTAATACCACTCGAAAGCGTATTCTTTCATATGAACTGTCAACCTGCTCATTTTTTTATGGTTTGCACCTTCTCAATGTAGCCTTTGTCACCGAGTGGTATTGGGATGTACACCAAATCAGCGAAGTACTTAATATCCGATAGATTTTACATCCCAGTGACATTGATTTTTCACCATAAAAGTGTTCTTTTATTCACACAAATTCTGTTGAGACACGATGAATCTAATCTGTTCACATACCTGAAACTGTTTCTCCGTGACAAATATGGGAGTTGCTCACCAGTAGACAGGAAAGTAGTTCCGCCTGGATAAACTCAAAAGTAACGATATTACTCCCTTGGCACAATACAGTTTTCGAAATGAGGCTGTTTCTGTCCTACATTGCTTTATCAACACAAACTGAGGGATATGTGACGTGTGTTGCTGTGAATTTTGAGAGGGGAAGTTACGGTAATGATCTGAACAAATAGGTTGGAACGATTGTGAACAATAAAAGCCGCATAGGTTTCAATAAACTTAAATCCAGATGAGCGTTCAAGCACGCGTTGTGTACAGAGAAGATGATGCTTAGATTGGGTTTAAATACAGAAAACTGTAAGTGTGTAGTGGTATTTTACAAACGAAGGACTAACATTTTACCCTTAACTATGTGCAGTTTAGTAGACAAGATTAGTTGGATTCATTCAGTTGATGTAAACGAATAGCAGTGCAAATACCCATCGCCAAAAATGGTGATTACCTGCTGGATAAGGGCTATGAACTAATCAAAAAGGCAGGAAACGACCAGTCGTGGGCAGATGTCAAGTATGTCATGCTTACAATTACACCGTTACATACGGATTCAGATTCAGTCAATGTGGATCCATGGAGAATACCGAGGACTTCGACTATGACAAGTAAATGGACGTTAAACATGTGGAAGTGCATGAAGCAGGGGAACATCTGTTAACTCTAGATTATTTTTCTGTAAAACAAATGCCTACTTTCCACACAATACGGTAATTCAGAAGCATCATGTAACATCATGCTATAGTTAGTTACACAACGAAACGAGTTGAGGGGTTGCTAGAGGTTGATTAGTTAATATTTAGTAGATAACTCAGCTCAGAAGGCAAATTAGGAAATACTTCTTGATGAATCTAGCGTGCATCACGTTACCATCGATATAGGTACATCCGAAGTGGCGATCGCCTATAACATGCCTTTAAATAGTTTGGAAATAGTAATACTCAAAATGAATCGAACGAGAAGTTTTGATTTATCATTGAACCGACGCATGCACTACACAAAACATTCCCCTAACAACGCAACCTATTAGGGAATAAAATGCAGGTACAATCGTAATTCTAGTTTTTTGCTCTTCGGCTTGTACACCCAAATTTTCCCTAGTCCCATGCTTACGTGAATCGGAATCCGTGATGAGAGGAAGGAAAGTCTTTATTTATTTGTTGGTTCATTCACTATGCACAACCAGGCGTCAATGCGGCAAGTGAACAAGCCAGAGAGTTAGGCGAGGGAGAACCTTCGGCACAACCGCACGACATCCGCCAAAATTGACGAATGTTAAAAGAAACTCCAGCTGACCATAACAAGTTAAACAAGCATCGGACCGACTGGGCGGCGTTCCTGAAGACAACAGATATAGCACGGTTATTCTGTTGAACATAGCTTACATTAGTGAAGATGACACGGATTGATTACACAACGACACCTGCAACAACATTAACTTTAGATCAATTGTTTGCGAGAGGTCTGCAGTCACAAGGTAATGTGAACAAGTGCTGTGGTGATAGTATGGCAACTCTCACGCTGCAGTGAGTTATGAATTCTGCAGATGTCAGAAGTAACCCCACTACTCTTTACGTCTTGACGTATGTACAGTTCCATCCATTCGAAAGCTTATGCCAAGTTTGTTGTGCTGGCTGTAAAACGCTGCTGTGCGTCCCAACTTTTCGAGGAAAAAACGATTGTGAGGGTGGAAAATGAATACCGTGGAACCATGTTCCTGACAGTCAAAATGTATCTTTTTTTGACTGCAGATCACTTGTCAAATTGTGAGATGACCCAATTCACAACCCTCGGTATAACGATTGGTAACATTGAATTAAATCCTCTGCAATATGCTACAATCACGACTAAACCTCTACACCGAAGTGATTGCGATGATAAAAGTTGTGTTCAGCAAACAAATCGTTAAATTTAAAACGACGATGATCCGGATTGATGGTACAATGGAGGCGATAATACTTTTAGATATACCAGTCATGAAGCAATATTCTGAAGTTTTTCTTGGTTTCACAAAACTGTTGCCTCATCAGGAAGCGCTAAACGGAATTGTTGACATATATGCTTTCCGGATAGGTCAAAACATTTCGGCCCATCCAACTAGATACTGCATCACAGCAGTTAGCTCAACTTTCGATGTATTTTCCACAACGATAAAGTTTAGTAGATGATAACCTTCTGCTACATTCATCGACAAGAACAGGTAGCCATGCTGTATAATGTATCAATATAACACCGCCTAAGCTCCAAATAATCAGTCCAGTTACTCGCAGTTTCAGTGTATTTTGAAGTTACGTAAATGACAAAGTTGCAATCGCTGCTCAGTATTCAGATAATTTCAATGAGAAGAAACTTGCGCTGCCATGCGTCCGCAACAGGTCAAGTCATAAAAACTAAACAATTCATCACTGACATAAAATTCCCTGTATTGTTTTATCACTAATCGATCATCTTCTGGTTGTTTGTTGTTTCCTCAGCAAATCGTGTCTGGGAGAAACGTATGTAACATCGGTTCAGGTTTTGTATAACTGTTGTTTACATTAGGAATTAAGGTACCCTTAAGAAAAGGCCTACCATTTTATTGCAGTCATCATTCAGCGTTATGTAGCACCAAGATTACGCTACTAACTCTCAGGCTTCATACGGGTAGTGTGTTACCTACTCCCTCTAATATGCCACATGGAATCAATTTTACATTCGTTTACCTTTTCCATAACTGTGACGGCAATGTTACTAACCTCACGAACTGCGTCAGTAGAATGTTTATGACTACACATTCTACGTTTATTTTCCTTATGCAGTTGACCCAGAAAAGGTTTGTCATTCCTGGTTTTTCATCGTAAATTTATTAGTGGCAATTATATCTGGCATTAGTAATCACAGTAAAGTTTGTAATATTAAACTGAAAAAAAGGCAATAATGCATGTCCCTATCTACGAATTCACCCATTTGCGTTTATATCCACTGAATACCTTTGAAAGTATGTGGATAATCACGTTCATTAAAGATATACGTCCTGTTCTCATTGAAGTTCACCAAAAAGCTCTGGAACACTGATGATTACTGCAACGAACCGTGAAGTTCACAAAACTTTTAGGAAACTAATCATTTGACATTTTGACGGATTCGTGAATTCATAGATTCGGGGACTGATTGCTTACAGAACTTTACGCATTCTCGAATGAACACAAGTTAATCAAATAAATGACGTGTAATTGAGTGTAGCGGACTTAATATGTAACAGTCTGTCAGATCAGGCTCTATTGGTGGTCATCAATCAACTTGTTTCATGTACTTGCAACATTCACTACTGAACTGTATTCCAACGAAATTAGTTAAAATACGTCAACGGTTCAATTTCACGCAGCAACACACATTGACGCTCTACGGATTACATGCATCTATATCTACTCGCAATCAGTAAACGCATAGTGGTCATCATCCCGAACATTCATATAGATGTAAGGATATTCTTGTTTAAGCCTCGATGTTCTGTTGGTTCACGCATTTTTGTACAAATTTCGAAGGCCTATTCTCGTTTCAACTTCTGGTATTTGTTCTATCCTGTGAACCGGTACAAAAAAGTGGCCCATTCTACTAGAATGTGTGCTTCCTAATGACTAAAACAAACTTACATGCCCAAACAATTTAAACAAGCGAACGTTCAATTTCCTTGTACAAACGCCTCAGATTCAGATGAAATACCCCTTAAATTTTCAATTACGAGAATGCATTTTTGGACTCCATTAAGATTACTTCTCAGTAGAACAGAGGCACAACTGTTTCGCTTACATTTGGGTTAATCCTTCATGTTTTGTCTTAATTTCTAGTTATTCCTGTGAATGGTTGTGTGTAAGTTTTACATTGAAAACGTTGTGAATGTTTTCCATCTTCTTATAACGCCTTCAGAATCTGTTTATTTAATAAGTCAGCTGGTAAAGAACAAAATTATTCAGCATCGAATAACTGACATCTGTTTGAAGCACACTTGCTTCAGGCTGAGTCATAAGTCGTTAAACTTGCACCAACTGAGAATAGCCATCTTCTCGAAGTAAGGATTTCATATTTTGGGTGTACTAACTAAAAATACTAAGATTAAGTTAGCCTTAACTTGTTTTTCTTGAAGTAAACGAAACGCAGAGCTGTCATCACGTGTCCATCATCGAACGATTAAGCGATATCCTGGGTCAAAGTAAAGTTTTCTATATATAGCACCAGTTTACACTTGCCACTCTCGTAATGTAACTCTGACACGAGATGACAATTTTGTACGTGAAATTAATACTGACAAAGCGAAATATGCTAGTTTTCAAACCCACTCAGGGACCACGGGATACGAGGAAGTTTATATTAGCAGGAGTTTTATCCACTGCCACACTTGAATGACACAAAATTCAGTGGATGGACATAGTCCTGAGACAAAACATATTTAAATAACCTGTATAAATTTAAACGTTCGTATGTAACACAGTAAAAGATTGTCCTCTCAATTACATAAATATCGTGCACGAAGAAGCGATTGTGCATTTGTCGGAGGTGTCCACTATGAGAATTGAACTGAGGCACACACCTGTCAGTACAGTTTATGGACAGTTGAATGCAATCTGTGAGGTTCGCACTTTCAGTCAGACGTACCTGGCGAAGAATACTAGCTGTTCCGTGTCCAATAAGGTTACACTTATGCAAGCGTTGCTAGCGTGAAAGCTTTCAATCCTCAAGATCCTCACCAACTCGTTGGTCTCTCCTAAATAAACCGTACGCAGAAATCTTTATCCAACTGTGGTATCTTATGGTGCGTGGATCTTAGGCTGTACCTAGTTGAAATATTCAACCGTCCAACGGGTTATTTACGATATTTTTAACGGCTAGCTCACAAAAAACGATCCAGTATATATGCTGTCACTTCGAGCCATCATATATACTCTCAAGCTGAACAATTACAAATAAAATTCATTCTGTGTACTCAGCAAGTAGCGTGTCACGTCTTATGCGACTCTTCAACTGACCCAATGGACTTGTCACGTTCAGCTGGCCTCGTAGCGAAGAGGTCCGTCTGTAGTTAGTAACTTAGTTTACACACAAGCATCCTTTGGTTGGTAGGTCCCGCCAGCTGGCAGCGTGTTTACAGGAATTAACAAGCAGAGTCCACGTGTGTAGATGTTCTATCACTGATGACAAAGCGACAGTTATGAATGAACAAAGGAAGTCAGCTTCTTGGATCCAAATGTATCGTTATCATTAAAGTTAGGGGTCGAGGGACTACATAAGGGCTAGCCAGAACCCGCTGTACAGTCTCGCTTGCGGTCTGACTTGTGTTGTCAAGCTTCCCGATAGTTTAATAAATTGAACGATTACACTGGATTGTTGTCTGAAAGGAGACAGACCACACAACATCTGTGTGGTAGACTTGACAGCGATACATTAGGTGAATCCCTTCGAAACGTTGGAATATCTCTTGAAGGTAAGTTTCGACTTTGTTTAAGCCCAACCTACTAAGACCTACCCAACGCAAACGCTGTCTAGCTCACAACAGTTCTTGATCAACAAATAGAGTACGTAAGCTTCATTTCACCTAATGGTTGATAATTTAGACGAATGAGCCTTCGCCGCTACATAAACATTTTGACTATTTAGATAGTTCTATGTGCCGTAACGTGAAGTTAGCTGCCAGGTCTCGGGACCTATTCAGTTACTTTTCTGTACTCTCAGATGTTCATTTATTTCGATTGTTTCATTTACAGACCAAATAGCACGACTTCAACAATTTCCGTCAATTTCTTAATAAAGACGTATGGAACAAGACAATCTTTATTTATTTACGGGTTGCTCGTTCACGAGAATATTGCATCAGTCTTAGTGAAAATTTGATATACTGTTAGAGGCTGTCTAAAATAAACGACGGCTTTTCCATCACTTGATACATAATGATAAGAGTAGATTCTATTTAAACAACGTCTTTCATGAAGACGACGATCTGGTAAGCATTGATGCTGTAATACCGATCTGTAACTTCATGGAATTCTTCAAACTCCTTAGAGTGACTTTTAAATATAGATGGGACACAACTACCGGGGATGTTATGAAACTCAGCTATAAGGTGTTGTGCGTTGGTGATAAGAGGGAGACTGTTTATTCTACATAATGCCTTCATAAAGTAGGTGATGTAATCCCTGTTGTATCTGGCTCTATCATTTCGTCTTACAGAGCCGCCTATTTGGTCCCCACTATTTTGTGTCTCATCTGGTATCGTACCAATGATTAGTGAACTGGTAACAATAGACGACTATATGCGACCAATGACGGATGAAAAAATAAATGGGGTTGTTGCTGTGTGTGAGTTGTGGTGTGGTGTATGATTGTAGCGGAAACTGTGAAAGAACGGGTGGTATGTCATATGCTTCCCAAAAAGCTAGCAGGAAGCACTCGACTATATGTTCTACTCCCAAACAAACTGAATTCATCTGCACGCAGTGCTCGTTTTCTTTCAAATTTTCAGGGTTTGTGTAAAGTGAAGACACTTTAACACGGCCTTCTTCCGCGGGAAGTTTAGCTATAGTCCTGTAAAGAAAGTTTAAATAAGCACTCATAAGCCAATGGTCCAGTGAGACGTGTACACTACCTAAACAGTCGAAAACGAAAATATCGTGGAGAAAAAGACAACATGCTGCCTAACAGTGCTGCTTGAAAGGGATTTTTTGAGTTTGAGACTAAACAGACATAGCATATAAACAAGGAATCAAGTATATCAGTGCAAGCTGACTATACATCTAGAAGTTCGAATATTATATTCATAGGAGAAACTAGGATAATCAATGACAATAATTAATAAGTTTCTCCAAAAGACAATAAATCAAACGTAACTCCAACGATGCATTTCCCTCAAACTGTCTGATATGTATTAAATTTACTTTGGACATAAACCGTTTTGAACGTAATCTTCAAAGTCAAATAGATCTCCCAGCCGGAAGGCTTGAAAACTGCGAGTGTTGTTTAGGGTGTCACCCAACTCCTCCAGCACTTAGCAATATCCCTGAATAATGTTCAGCTTAACAACGAAGGACATACATTGACACTTACCTGGGCATTGCCGTGGTTGTTCTTGGACTGGTCTGAAATTCGAGGCAGTGCACTGGGCGATAATACCGGCGATTATTGCTAAATGTGTCGTGGTGATTGTGATGTGTATGCTATAGGAACGACCGTGCCTGGATGGATTGTTATAGATGAATGTCCACTGCCCGTAAGACCTAACCTGATATAAACGTGGTGATCGTTGAAAAGTTTGTGGAACGGAATTACACGATTGTGCTCGCTGAACGCGTCATTTCATGAGAAAATCTCAACAATGGCGTCCAGGACAGCTGCGGTATCTACAGCCCTCTATTTTGTCTTTCAGCAGCACGCATGCTTGCTGATCTAATGCGCACTGGTTTCGGGCGTACAACTTGGATCATCGAGGCTATTCATTGCTAGAGGGGCATTACTGTCAGATCGAAAGGTATGATTTTCCTAGGTGCACATCAGTGGGTGAAAAGAATACACGAACGTTTCACTGAAACATCAGACCACATTCTGTTTGTCGTACAACATGTATGTGATGAGTCCATGCATGCTGAATACTTCAGACAAAAAGAGTCATTATCTATTGATTTGTTTCCGTTAATAGCGCAACTCTTCCCTCCATTAATTCAGTTTTGGCTCGTATTCTGTTACTTATATAAACGTTAATAGAACAGGTTTTGTATCTGTTTCAAGGTTGTCAATATTCCGTCGGCATTCAAACACAGACCTGCTCACTGCCTCATGCACTTAAACATCTACCAGCACTAATGTAAAGGCGTTCAAAGAAGACATTTAACAAAGGCTTTTATATTTGCTTTGCCTCGAAAGTGTAGCCCACGAAGCGACCGAGCATCTATGGATCAAGAATAGGCAAAGCATACTATTCACCCAACAGTGGACCGCAGTAGTCAACATGCGTTCATCGCAGGGCCTCATAAGTCAACAACTTCGTCCATTTCATTGATCGGGACTGCGTTTCATGTCAACAAAGAGCACAACTTCCGGAAGTATTATACGGACCTGTTTTCAGTCCTGGCTACCAGCAAGTAAGCGTTACTAACACTTTTATCTTCCCAAGTTCCAAACCACCGGCGTGTGGATCATTTAATGCAGCTTATGATAGTGTGTGAGAAACAACGAGGCTATCAACAAAACGTAGCAATCTGTTGGAGGTAACAGAAAGATGATCAGGACGTTTGTGGGATACGAGAAACCTGTGCAGAACATTGACGTTTCAATCATTACGCGATGAGGTCAAGACTGAGTGATAGCGATTTTGAGTATCAGGACTCAGCTGAGAACGAGAAACCGAGGGCCGTTGAACGGTTTAGTGAACAGTGTTACCGAACCGTCCGGGGCCAGCATACTGAGATTATTAGTCAACAAGAGGAACGGATTCTTGTACTGTGATGCGGATCGAAACGTCCCTGATAGATTCTTGCTGCAGAACACTTAGCAAGAGATTTGTTAAGGTCACAAGTGAATTTAACATTGATATGATCAGTAACTAATCTGAAATTAACACCAAACAAGTATATGTAAACTCCGATGATTGCGCAATAAACTGATAATGCTTCCATCTGAAATTGCACGTATCGAAAATCTGCCGAATTGAGACGTCTGGAAATAAAACGGTAAGACGACACTTTTGTTCTACTACAAACCTCATACACGTTGGTAAAGCACCAGCAATGAACATTGATGTTGATTTTGGGGGTAGATTTACATAATGCTGTATCCGAAGACATAACATCAGACAGAAAACGAGGAAATCGCTTGGATAGGACAGTTTAAATGGGGAATAGTTATTGAAAGAACCGATTACAGAACGAAATCACTGAAATGACTTTGAAGTAGATGACTTGGATGGAAGCGCGGAAAGGTCAAGGATAATAGCACGACCATCAGCGACCTTAAGAGTCAGAAGCTAGACGTAACAAAAATAGAATTGGAAGAACCAGAAAAGACGAATGAAGGTAGATTTATGAACGGCTTTTTAAAGCAAACCGAACATGATTCATCAAAACCAAACAAAAGACTAAAAACTTACCACGTGGTTTTCAATAATTTCGACAGAACTGATGCTTGTCACCATTAGTACATAGTTAATTAACAGGGAATTTTCTACAATACCTCTATCGACCCCAAAGGTTAAATGGAGACAGTGAACTTCGCATATTCTGATTAAAGAACTGTACTGGATACCAAAACAATCAGAATGTAGTACTAAAGTTGGTCAGAGTATCAAATATTCTTTTGTAAATCCAGCCTTGAAATTATTTCGGAATATTAGTTCTATGCGAATTATCCTGTGGTCTAACGTTGGATCCGCTTTACCGGGAAGGGAATTCGCTGATCGTGAATCAATAATTACCGACAATTCGAAACATTTTACCCGCACATTTAAGCACAACCAAAATGGATTTAGGTCAAATTGAAGATGGTGAAGTTAGTAACGTCTTCCTTCTACAGTTTGATCAGTAGTTTTTCGGACAGGTTCAGGCGAACCAAAAGGAATGATTTGTGGCTTCATGAAAATCTGGTTGACTGAGTTCCGGTCAAATCGCAAAGGAATGCCTACCGCTACAAACCTTCGAACACTGAGCGAGAATACGTATTATATATCATAACATATATCATACAGTTTAAATCTATCACTGACTGACCAAGATGTGATAACTGTTAACAGTGGACTGGTCTGAGGCTACAGTAACCAATCACTGTTAACGAATGTCAAGCGATACTGTCACCAGAAGCTTCGAAATGTCCGATAGTTAGCTTTCTTAGGTATTTCATGTAATCAAGAGGGATAAATGGTTCAACACTAGCAGTGCCCACGTTGAATTGATGTTTAGTACAGCATTCGACCGACTGAGTTCCTTCAGCTTAATTGGTGAAACCAACAGTATAAATAACAGGGACAACGTAACGGAAACTGGAAATCAGTTTTCCATCGTCAGCTGCTTAATGTGTAAAAAATGATTTTGTATTATGACAAACTGATTGAGTGTGGCCAGCTTCACCAAATGTATGACTGTTGACATCTCAAATCCGGCAAGTTATTCGAAGCTGTTTACTACCACATGACTCTGTTGTTTCAGCGTTGGGTGGAACTCGATTCTGGTGCATGTCGATTATGGCAACTTGCAATTCGGGCCCCAGCGCCTGTTTCATCTTGCGGGCTTCTCAAGTTGCATGAAACCATCCGGTAATCCAACACAACGGATTTGACATCCATATTGTTCTAGTAAACTATAAGGTAGAGCTCGAAAGCATAAGCAGCTTTTGATTCGGACTACTCATATTTAGTCAGTGGACCAACCGGTAGAAAGTAGAATTTTAAATCGGTCCTTAAAATTACACCGAGCTACACCACTCTGCATTTCAAGGCAAAAATGCCCGATATCCTCAGTTTCTTTTTTCACTAGCGTAAAACATTTTGCCTTGTTTAGCTACTTTAGTATTTGCATTTCAAACACTTCGGGGCACCAGTTTCTCCAAGGATTCCCAAAAAAGACTAATGGGTGAATCGTTTACTGGTATGTATTTCATCATCATGTATTTCATATTTACCGGCTACAGTGAGGAAGCGGGTAGCTTTCTTTTTTGCTTTCAGCCCCTTATCAACTATATACTCTATACCGAAGCATTCTGGATAGTCTTCCATGGCCCGTTACCATGTATGAGTGTTCAGGCCTTTGATGAGACATCACTTCATCATACGTTATAGAAGTCCGCGACGCTAATTTTGATGAGTCTAATACTGCAAAGATGGATATTTAGCTCAGCTGAGGCCAACACGAGTTCGGTAAACTAATAATGATACCTTGGACATGAGCCATTCTCTTACGCGTCACACCTTGGAAGCGGCGGAAGGCAGCTATCTTTCGAAGGCTGGATTTCAACAATTAATGCTTAATGAGAGAAGACACAGACAACCATGAGCCAAAGACCCGGTTAATTATGAACACAACCTATACAATTGCAATACAACCGTTAACAAACAAATATTTTTCCAGCCAGCGCAGTGGTAAATCTCTATATAATTCATGTAGTGAATCAATAGTGATGAGAAATGGGCCTATTGGCAACACACACGGTTATCTGCTGACATTAAAAGGCAGTTCCCAATCGATGCTATCAAACAACACGATCGGCACCTACCATTGGACGCTACTGAGGCTTATAAGATTAGTAATTGGTCATGTCCAGTGTAAGTTTATCACCAAAGTGGTCAGCCGGTTTACCACCACGAGAACGTTAACTGAATTTGAAGTTCTGGGCACGGCAATATCTTCCGTGCACTAACCATCAGACTTAATTCTAGCCATCTGAGAGTTTTCTCAAATTCACCTACTAGACATTACTTTCACACCGTCACCAGCTGACACAAAAGCACTTCATCTGACGTTCCAGTTGTTACGTCAAATACTCCGTGTTCACATACGTGAGTGACCAGCGTCTTACAGGGAAGAGGCTTGACAGTTTTGTAAGAGACGTACCGATCTAGGCGATGGATACTTAGGCGATAAGAATTGTTATTTGCAGACGGAGAGTAAAAGCTGTGCAGAAAAGGGCTTGAGCTAAGGTGGAATTTAACGGGTGTCTATAAACACCTTGAATGATTTGTTCAAATAAAACTAAAGAAACACGGCATAGTGAGGACATCTCAATCAGGAGCCTACCCCGGTAAAGTGAGTAGAGTCTTCTAATCAATCAAGAAATCAGTTACCACATTAATTATGCACGTAGGTCTGTCAGCGTTTCAGGGTGAACCTTTTGACAGGTTGCCATGCCGCCTTCGTGGGATCCTCAGGACGTTCAAGAAATAATGTGTGAAATAGCTTGAAGGATGAATACCAAAGGATTTCGTATTCGATTGATCATTGCCGTGACAGAGCGAAAGAACCCACAAGACACTGTGTACTCTTCCCAGGACCGACGGGATATAACGAAACTATGGCAACACTCACGAGTCGATGTGGTCGCTTACATCAGATCGTTTAGTCTGGACTGTTTGGTAGTCCTAAGTTAGGTAACTCTGAATTGAATGGCCTCAGGCGCTCAGCCACCCAAATGCAAGCGTACGATATCACACTGTCCCCTCTGGATAGATCCAGGAAGTTAAATGAAACTACCAGCTTGACCGGTTTGATCGAACGGTTTCCCAGAGGCTTACAGGAGGGGGGACGTGATAAGGCTGATGACATAGTGACCTCAAGGAGGGAGTTAACCTCCGCCAATTTATTAACCTTCATTGAGTAAAGAAGATATGTAGCCAATAGTGAATACGGTCATCTAGTTGGGTCGTCTGATCTAAAGTCTATTACTTCTGTCACCTTAGATGGGACTGACATCAGTGGTTCCGACGTCATAATAGCGTGACGTATGTCAGCTTGAATAATCATCCTGTCCGTTGTTGTGCAGACGTGGCTACGATGTTACTGACTGTATGCACTCTCCAGTCTAGTCACTGGAACAACGTCGGAATGCGGTCAAACTCAACATACGGTGTTTTAATAGTTTGGAGGCCAATCAGTTAATGTTAACTGTCCAAGGTCTGGCTGTGGTAAGCGTCACCGTAATCTGATACATAATGACATGTCACTACCCATGCTGAGGACAAGTGAAGAGGTTGCACAATGAGGTGCAACTTCTGCTAGTCGATAGGGTGTTCTCTTGGACTTTATACCTGTTAGGCTAATGGGGCGAGTTTGCATTATAGAGATGTATATAAGTGTATACGAGGGAGTCTATCAGGCGGATGATCAGTAAATGCTATAAACGCCAATTAGTTTCCCCTAGAACATGTAAGAACACAATGGCTCTATTGCCAGTGGCTAGGTTGTATGCTGTTGGGTATTCACTTAGATAGACTGGAGTAAACTGGGTTCTTTGATTATCATTTTATATTGAAATGAAAGACGTTACGGCTATTCGTCCACTTGATTTCAAACTCGCGCTGTCCACTTGGAGGTTTCTCACTCAATGTCAACTGATACATTTGTGATGGCATTTTTGAAGTTTGTAGGTAGATGAGGTGCGCCGGTCGTCATATATGACAACAACGGCAGTGACATTGCAGGAGGATACTCGAAGCTGAAGAAAAAGCTACAAGCTTTGCATCAACACAAGGGCGCTGGTTGATTAATAGTTCGTAGAATTAATTGGCATTTTAACCAAAATGAAGACCGCCATTGACGTGTGGTATGAAACAGTATGACGAGAACCATCCATTGGGTAATTATTTTCTGGACCCACCCCCAGGTTATGTGTGAGGATGTGCTGCTCACTTAAATAACACGAATGAAACAAACAAGTTACAATCATCCCGTAGTGCTTATCTATGACGACGGTCAAAATAGAGGGGTTTTGATACTAAATCATGTTTCCGCTCTGGTCTAATAGGGACTTTCTGAATGAATAAATTTCTCCACAAGTGCGCAATACCATGAGCTGGAGGCAGGGTGAACATCTTGCCTGCTTGTTTTGAGAACAGGCTGCTGTCTGCCTGGACGTCAAGATTCTCATATGTGGTCCACTGACTCAGGCAATTTGTAGGTAGTAGACTTGTCCTCATTTTGGATAAATCGGATGCTCGGTATGTTTGGTCAAAATGCATAGTGTATAGTGCATCCGCAGAATCAGATTATTACGTGAAAGTAGTATTTGCAAAAAATACCAAAAGTACTATAAAACTCGATATCACGTTGATTTTTCATCTAGAATGATATCAAATGCTGTAATTCTCGAATTCCCTGAATGACATATTGGTCATAAACAGGCCGAAGAGGCCTACGGAATACGGCGTTGGATTTGCTGAAGCTCCTGTGATACGTTTCTCGTATTATGTTTGGTTTGGATTAGTCAGGTTAGGTTCACTCGTAAAAGCCGACCGTGAATTTGCCTTTGTTCGTCTAGACTAAGAGCAGTGAACAATCGTGATGAAGTTTGTAACATATGTGCACAAAATTTGTCCGCTTTATTCCTTCATATAACAATTATAGCTCCTGCATTAAAAGTTTCGTTTTTGGTACTGTTCGACTCGCTCTAAACCTCATCTGCATTCAACTGTTTCACTAAACTGACTAGTGTTTGTTTGCTTCATTTTTAACGCCATTCTTGCCCGACAATTTGTGTCTGCGATCAATTCACATTAAGGACGCTGAATCGTTTTTATTGTGATTTTATCAAGTAATCCCGTAGATTTCAACTATTTTGATCATCTCTTCAGAAGTCCTTCAGGTTTTGAGGATATTTCCGTCAGCCCTACCGTTTAAATAGGCCTTGTTGTAATTGGAAATTACGCCTTACTATGTAAATTATTTTCAGTCCTCAGGAATAATTTAGTATGCACATACATTCACTTCCGTACGAACAGAAACATTCATTATCTTGCAAGTCTGACAAACGGATTTGCTAAGCTGCACTCTTACGAAATTCTAACTCGAGCCTGAATATCGTAGAATTTATTCAGAAGTGTGCTGCGCACATTTCTATAAACTCAACCAAATGTGTGAGATGTGGTGTTATGCAATAATTACACACGATAACAGGATGACATACACAACTGAAAACCCAACACTTCACTGATAGTGTACATCAACGGGTGTGCAATTGATCCTGCTGCTTTACAACACGTGTCACTGTACATATCGAACTATGTGCTTGTTTAGGTGGTTTCTGGGTGGTCATCTTGTGGGAATTAACAAAAGAATTATTAATTTTTGGAAAAATGACGAAATATTCTTTCGGTATGTTCTAGTATTCCGTTCTTTGAGAACCTGCATTTCAGTTTCAAGTGGGCTATTCGTTGTGGACATATCGTCCTGCGCGCAGCAGATGCGTGCGTCCGGTTTTGATGTGACCATTGGTTAGTGACAATAAGAGACACCAGTGCGTTTACAGGTTTTGGTAGTCTGGCCTTAACATATTTATCTGGTAACCTGCTTTGAACAAAATTCAACTGGAACATTTCCACAATCCCCACCCTGTAGCGCCCAATTTTTGTCAGAAATGTAGTTTTTTACTTTCATAGTTATCATGTTGAACGAGCGATGTCACACCTTCATATCTACTTGACATCCTTGTTACCGATTATTTACTTTTGAGGACCCAATACGAAATAGTAGGTTTTTGCCAATGATCTTCCCTTGACTACTCTGTTTAAATCTGTTTCTATCGCTCAGGCTTCCCTCATGAAGTCAGCTTCAGTTCGACTCACCTGTACAGAGGTTGGAACGCCTGAATGTACTGAAAAGAACAAGCAGTTTTTCCTTAAGTGTTTATGCCAGTGGTGTTCCCGTCAATGCATGAAGGAATTAATACATATTGGACTGACTGACCGATTTAACTGAGTGACTTGCCTACACTTTTTGGGGCGTTGAGGACTTTGGCTTCAGAATTCTACACTGTGTGCAGTTATCTGCAAGTCAGTGTTCATTTCTCTTTCAAGCAAAAATTATACTGTTTATGAAATCACTAGCCTCTGGCAACATGACGGACGTTTATGTGTACCAACTCATCATACGAAGAGTGTTCACTGGGAATGTCATGCGACGTAACAGTGTTTCAGTGGATTCATCGATGGATCCGAATGTTAAAAGATAACAACTAAAACACGCAACACAGGAATGACAAACAATTACCAATATCGCGAACTAATGTCAAAATAATGCTTTTGCTTGGTTCACTCAACGGGCCTCCCTGACCAAAATGCTTACTCTGGTCATTGAAGCGATGTAGAAACACATTACAGCAGAACGCGGTTTGCCTTTAAAAGCTGTAAATTATGCAGATCTGATTGACGCATTTTCATCCATGAAAGACCAGGTTGGCTGAAAGAAAGTAATAAACGCCTGGTTGTCCGAAGCTGAAACTTGGAGTTGTAGTCCCTGGTAATATTAGCACACTGTGTAGTTCATCAGGCATTCAGATATTATACCCATCTTCATATGATTTATAGCAGAAACGCGTGGCTACCAGCAAATTAATACATCGCAATTTTACCAAGTTATGAACTGTGGATGAAAAGTATTGCGAATAATAAGACGGTAAAGAATGAGAACCCATGTTTTGTTGAAGCCATAACGAAAAATTCATCATTATTCGTTTATAAAACAAAGCTACCGACCCGACAACTCGAAGGTCAACGACAGGGGAACAGACGAAAGATGGTATGAAAAAACTGCATACAAATTAGGAAGAACTGTGCCGAATATATGTTTATAGTGTGGGTTTACACCATGGGCAATGTACAGGTGGGATGACGCATGCACGACGCACGTCCAACGTTTTGCAATTCGGTGAGGGGGGTTATCAAAGATTATCGAACAACGTCAGCTGTTACCCATTACTGACTTGCTGGCTAGGAATCGTAATTTGGAGTCTCACCATGCAGGTCTTAACATTGTGCCTATGCTGAGAAACATGTTGCAAGTTCAGGTTCCAGTTGAAGAGAAGCAACCAGGTATATTTTCCTTCACCGAAAGTCCATTACAATCGAAATGCACAACATCGGAATGTTGCTCACAGTGTATGAACTGTTAAGGTTCGATCGGACACACACGTACCGAAGAAGCGGCAATGAAATGCATAGTATTACTTCACTGAAAGTGATCACAGTAGATTAATCCAGTTTTTCTAAACTGTGCTGATGGATGCTTGACATTGTAAGTGAGTATCTTGGGTGATTAGTGACCGTGAATGCGATTTACGGACGACACACTGTTAATCTGTCTGCTACCCCGCAGAATGTATGTCAGTACACATCAAGCATATCGCATTTCATAAGAACGCATTGTGCCAGGGACATTTTGATCGCGCTGCTGTTGTGTCGTTACAAAGCGGCGGTTTGCAAAACGAGCTCCTGGATTAAATTCTTCACACTTCTAGGCGACAAACATTTAAACAATTGGAGGAGGTTGATATCGGATGTACCCGCATCATATATGGATCTCCTGTCCAAGAAATCCTCTGAATAACTACTTTGTCAGATCTCACTTGGCCGAAGCAACTAGCCGGTTTTACCGTCACATCGAAACACATTCAAGGATGGATGCAGTGGGCTTATGTGATATTTTTGAAAAGAAAAATCTAGTGTGATCAAGGTTAACGAAAATTGTAGGCCGTGCAGGATCGTCTACAACCATTCTGTGACAGTGGTTTATCAGTCATATCTGTGTCAATGCTAACATCATACCCATCATCTGCAGATGTTCTACTTTTAACCCGGAAAAGTTCATGAGGTAACTGAAAGATTATTAACATAACATGAAACACAGTGGTCCACCTGATGATTTATATTACTGCGTCTTTGATCACCACTGTCGGCATGTATATAGCAGTCTGTAGCATTTGACAACCATATCATGCGAGTAGAATTTGTGGAATGGTGTTTGTCAATGGCAATACTTCCGGGACTCTACATCCCTTTTTGTATGATGCAATTTTCTTGAAGGTTGGTGTGCCGCTATATTTATGTTCTCAGATTGTTATAGAAATCCATTCCAGTCTCACTATGTTAAGACGTATAACTCGGAAAATTAATAATCTATCCTTATTGTTAAATCGCCAGAAGATACGAATTATGCGTTCAGGTATTCTAGTTTTACGCACGGTCTGGGCTGGACATATGTATATATATATATCTTAAAATGGGCAGAGGGCAGAAGGCTATACGTAAATATATATACTGTTATCGAACGTGGTTCTACAATTACAATAATAAACAATTTAAATGTACAGTAACTTACGACCAGGTTTACAAACGCATATAACAGTGCAGCAGAAACGTGGCAAACCGTCCAGTTAATTTCAGCGGTAAAATATGTAGTGCGTTATTTCTAAACATATAAACAAATGTGGTAGATTGTGTTAGGAATCAGAATATGAATAATAAATTTGGATACAGTTAAATTGTTTGTGACCGATGTAGAGTGTATGGGGAAGAAATAAATGTTGACATCAAACGGTTGGGAATAAGCACAAGCGTTGCGAACATACTAGTAACGTTAAATTAAAAATTAAAGGCAAACTGCTGCAAACATGTGAGCAGAGTGACGTGAAATGTGAAATTGGGTTTCACACTCATCATGCGAGAAAAGTTGGCAGCATCTGCGAGGATGAATGCAAAGTCGGACGGTGTTTTCTTTCTGTTATATGGAAAGGTTTGCGGACTTAAGATATTCACATGACTACTGGCAGTTGATACTACACACTCACTGAAACTGGTGGGCATTATCTATAATGTTGTTTGAACTGGCCATAGTTTTGTGTTACTTACTTTAGTCCCCCGAGAGTTAACGAGAAACAGATCCCTATCTGGGGAGTTGTTATGCTTCTGTAATGTGCACCGTCCTTGTGAATATAACCAACAGATTTTCCTCTTGCTGTTAGCCTGTCAGTTTAAAACCGTTGTGAGTAAACCCAGAGGAATTCTTGTTATAAAAGCGACAACGTCCACTTCGTTTGATGCGGCTACTTGGCACGGGTCCTGACGAAGACGATCTCGTCATCTGGAAGGAGAAAACTGTTGCATGTAGCGCAACCTAGAACTTTCGTTCAAGTTAGTAAGACTGCATTCAGTTTCACTCAGCACACGGTGAGCATGGGATGGCCTGACTGTCAGCACTTGCGTTTCACTAAAACAAGCAGAAGGGAAACTATATTGGTTTCTCGCTAACTGTTGTCAACATTTATTAATCCATTCATCTGCAGTCACATTCCTCTTCATTTTGATATCATTTTTATTCCAGCAATTCGTGATAAAACTGTCTGAATAAAACGATTACAATTTCAGACAAATGTTCATGTCCAAACATTAGAAAGTGTATCATTCAGGATAGAAACTCGATAAGCTTCAGAATCAATTAATATGTACTAAAAGGTGACAGATTCATAGTGAGGAAACTGACCACGTCTAGGATTGCAGTTCATATGAAGAGCTGGAGAGGAAGGTGAGTTCGAAAATAATAACAATGAATGCATCCAAGATATTTTCACAACTAAATTATTGTTCAGAACACACTTCGACAATTATTGAAAGCAAAACAGTGCTTGGAGAGTCCCTCGTTTTGGCAACGACAAGTAGAACCAGAATTCAATGTGTGCTTCAAAATAGATATATTTTAACAGACTACGACAGTGATCTACGCACAATATAACATTACAGAAGAAAACGGTTATTCGTAAACACTAAAATACCACGCGAGAAATTATTTTGGAAAGTTTACCGCTGATGTACATTACCAGTAGTTAAGTTAAGTTGCATAACATTACTGTTGAGTGATATTTTGGGTGGATGAGAAAAACGGAATTTTTACCTATTTGTCAATTATTCTTTCCTCGATAGCTCTGAGATACCGTAAAATATGAACACTTGAAGTTGTTGGGACTGCTGCTATCGGCAAGTTGGAGAATATCCCATCGAATGAAGATAAATACTGTCAATTTAAATGAAATCAACAGTTCAACACGACAACGTAAACTGTGGCGATTTTTGTATTATTCAATCGTTGGCTGCTTCTATTCTTGTCGCTATCCGCATGTCCTGTATATTCTAGTGGTTTACGTTCGTGGCTGAAGAGACTTAACGAAATGCTAACATCACGAAAGATATACCTTTTATCGTTATCGGTGAATTGAATCGAGGGTACTTAGTGTTTCACACGTCAAGTAATCATTGGTCAATCCCACTACATATGTTACCAACATTTTAGAAGACTGACCATCGTGCGGAAATTTTCGTGCAATCAACACTGTCACGGACACTGATCGTTATCCCATTCCCTGTATCCACGAATTTTTCCGCGCTCTGGATAGCAAAACTGTTTTTTCTTTAAAAATTCGCTCAATGTTTATGTGTCATCATATTTCCCCAACTCCTGTCGCTATTTTGGAAACAGTGACAAGAACTCATTCTGATCCTTTTAAATTTCTTCAAATGTCATTTGGTCCGCTTACCACTGCCCATACATGTCAACGTATTCTGAACTACGTTACTCGTGATTTTAATATTCTTCACATTCATCTCCATGATATGTTGGTCGATTGTGTAAACCATCGCAAACACGAACATCCCCATTTATTGTTCGCATGTACTGCCCAATTCAAAATTACCAACAATACTTCCAAATGTGTCCTCGAGGTTTGTTCATTAACAGGAGAATACTCGCGGTTCACCTACTAACTGGACATTTCCGACATTTATTCGACGATCGAGTTTTCACTGTTCTGACTGATCATAAGTCATTTATTTACGCGCTCAGCTGTTTGTCAGACAAACACTTCCCCGTAAAACTCATCATCTTGATTTCATCGCACAGTTTACGATAAACCTTCGTCACACTGAAGGGTATGCCTGTCAACGTAGACGCCTCCTCCAGAATACAGACTGATGCGGTTCTAACTATTTCAGAGCTATCTCATCAGGAAACATCTCCATCAATTCTCTTGTCCAAGGCGCTCTTCAATCTCATCCCAGCATCGTGTGCGACATATCTACATTTGATTCTCGACCGTTTGTTCTACTGACTTGTAGCAGACCGTTGTTCGACTTTTCACATTCATTATCCTGCCTTGGTGTAGGCGCCACCCTGAAACTCATTTTCCAACGTTATGTTTGGCTCAGTATGAACCTGGATATGCGCATTTGGGCTAAACCACGTCGACATTGTCGGAGTAACAAGATCTACCATTATGTTGTCTCCTCACCCGACCATTCCGTCACAAAAGCTTCTCGTTTCTCACGAATCCATTTAAGTAGTTTTCGTCTGCTGCCCCCTTTAGATAGAAAGTCTTTTCTGCTCACTCGTGTCGATCGACTCACTCGTTGCCCGATACCTAATTCCATAGCAAATACCACGACTGAGACTGATGCCAGGACGTTTCTTTTCCGGTCGGTAGCTAATTCCAGTCTACCTTTTGTTGTTACTGCAGATAGGGGCGCACAAATCAAGTAACAACTTCTCCGTGATTTGACGTGTATAACTGGTTGTGAACATATCAAAACGACTGTATATGAAACCTATTTGATAGATCTAGTGCAACAATCCCACCGACAACTAAAAACATCATTATTTGCCCAGTTTTCAAGACACTAATGGACAGAAGGCTTCCCGCTTAACCTGTTACGTATCAAATCGCACTAACAATATAGGTCGAAGTCACTGCGGTAGAACAAGTGAATGGATCAACTTTGCGATTACTCGGTAAATTTATCCAAGAGTCACCTTACCTAGTTGACATAAAGAATTGTGTTCAAAGCCTTCGGAGACACATGGCGAATTTCCGCACAATTTCCACTAGGGAACATATATGGCTCAATCGTATTCCATGAGATTTGCGCAAACGCACAAACGTTCATTCGATGTGATTGAGCACAACGATCCCCGAGACACTCCTACGGTGAATCGTATAGAATATTATCAAGCCCAGACAAATGCTGCAATATTATTTGAACTGGAACGTACTGACCACCTGATAGTGACCTAATTTGACAACGATTTTACAAATCGCCAAGTAATCCATTGCATCAGTTAGCAACTGATCGTCCTCTCGTTACTCCCCAGACAGTCTTTGCAATCCCTGTCAGTACATCACCCAGCATCCAACTAACACACGCCCAGGTGGACGCACTTATTTGCTTGCTTGTTTCTGTTAAATTCCTTCAGGTTGGTTTATTTGGCCTCCTGCCCAGACAACTGTGCTCATTTTGGATGTTCTGAGATGCTTTAAGTGTCCGTTTTCCCTTCAACAGCGGTGATTGACAGCCAGTAAAAACATGTCAGTGTTGGAGTAAACCTACACCCTAACGCTTCATGCCATCAACCGCGCTTAGGACACTCCAAATACGTCTCAATATTATTGGGCATCTCATGAGCACTGTTCATATTCGGTGAGTCCAGCCCTTGAAATCACTCGTTACTTCGTACCCTGGTTGATTGCGGCCGATTTCCTTTCTCCATTACAAGCAAGTATAAGACGATGGTATTGTTAAACAGTATCGTTCGTGACACGGTATCCAGTTGGATTAAATGACACGAAATCAATCGCTTTCTAATGGCGCTATGCGTTGTAATACTTAAGCCGGATAATGGGTCCGGAGACGTCATTTTAGACAGAGATGCCTATGTGCAGAAGATGTCAACATTGAGTGATCAAACGAAGTTTCAACGAACAGATAGAGTAGACAAGGTCACCGGAATAGAAGACCGCATGGGACGACATCTGCAACTGCTCTTACAGTTGAGGATTATTGATGAAGTAACCCATAAATCTTTTAGACCATGTGGATTGTCAAAACCCTAGCTGTACGGCCTGCCGAAGTCGCAGAAATCTGGGATGCCGCTGTTTAGTCGTTATTTTAACTCCATTGAAACAAACGTTTCAAGCACATTTCATCAACGATTCCCTGGCATTGATCAGTGAGTTGGACAAACTTAACCTTGCTAATGAACTGATGTGCTCTGTAGATGTTCAGTCGCTTTTCACAAACGTCCGTCTGCATGAAAAGATTGACTAAATTCGTGAGCTCGTCGAATCTAAACATGTTAGATTACCACTGCCAACCGATATACTGAACGAAAGTCAGTTCCCGTTTTCTCGAGCAGTCCTACTGTCAAATAGATGAAGTGGTCTTGGGTAGCCCGCTGGGTCTAAACTTAGCAGACTTCTTGTTAAGAATTGAGCAACAGCCAACTACGGAGATAGCAGGCTTGTCATACTACAACCGTTACTTCGACGACACATTGATCTTCAGTCACTCCAAACAGTTGGTAGATCACCTGGAGCAAAGCCTAGATAGTTTTCACTCTAACCTGAAGGTTATTTGTGAATTTCAGGCTAAAATCTACCTGTCATTTCTAGGTATATTCATCTGTGGACGAGAAGGTGGCTGGATTAAAAGAGCTGTCTATAGGAGATTCACGTGATCCAACCAATACCTAAACCTCAACAGCTTCACACCGATCTAACATAATCCAGCACCAAAAATACGCTGCTCACACGCGTAAGACGAACCTGTACCCACGACATTCTTGCCGTTGAACGAGATTTGATCACTTCTGTTTAAAAATCTAGTGGTTACCCTCAAACGTTCGTAGAAAGACACACCAGACAAAACGTCGTTCGAAGAAGTGATCGCTGTAAAAATAGAGTTTGCTCAAAATTGCCCTTTAAGGGTGACCACGTAATGCAGCAGACAACACAGGGACTGAGAAATTCACTTAAACGAACAGTTAATGCAGCTGAACTCCGTGTATACTCTCAGACCCAGAAGTTATCAGTGCTTTTATTCAAAGAAAACAAGTTTATTGGTGTCCCATCACATCGTGTTTATCAATTTATATGTAATTGAGGTGAAAGTTACATAGGCAGAACCGATAGATGCCTCATCTGCAGAGTGTAGAGAAGCTTGCCCAAATGGGTGTAAAATTCCGTGCTCCCGGAGAACGGCAATGTTGCTGAAACACGTAAACAGCCAGTTTCATCAGTCTCTAGACACGTCCTGATCACTGGTCATGCTATCGACTCAGTTTGTGCATTCAAAATCCTGTTGCGTCATTCCATTTCAAGATTCCTGAGGTTTGCTGGAGCTGTAGTAGCCACTCGCCTCAAGCCAGCTCTCTGTGTTCAGAAAAAACTAGTTGTGAACTCGACCATTCCCTAGACTTAGTGATTTGTCTCAACCCGCTTATTTGGTATCAACACCCTGAATTATTTACCATAAAAAAGCCGATCCATTTTATTGTAACTTTCGTACTGACGAGTCACTACGGAATGCTTGCATCCACCACTTTTCACGTTCTAACTTTTTTGTTCAAAATCCAGTAGAAACTCTATGTTTAAGATTTACTTGTTGTTTGCTAAGCTTAGTAGAGTAAGTTGGAAGTTATCGCGATGTATCAACATGCAAATTTGTGTCAACTAACTCTCAAGCATAAGGTATACTTTTCTCCAGCAGACTTTCAAAGGGACTTTGTGATGGCGTTAACAAATGATCGGTGGAACTTCCCCATTATTCGTGTTGGGGTTGAATGAATAAAGGGTAACCAAGCAAGCTTTCGCGTAATTTTACCACATTACAAGCAAATGAGAGTTAGTCTGATGTTGGTTCCAGTAAACAATTTGAAAAAGATAGGCATGAAAAAACATTTAAAATCTGAGTACCGTAATATATATTTTTTCAGGTACCGCTCTAGTAATTGTTAGAACTAACGAAGAAACTTGTACGAAAGTCAATATACCTGAAACAAGGCGGTGTATAACTCTAAATAACGGGAAGAATTTACTCTTATGAAACATATGTCATCTACTTGGGGGCTAGTTCTCTTTTTAAAACAGCAGTTTTCGAACCATAATGCATGTAATGAAGAGCGCGTGCAATTATTAACCAGGCGTCCTATCAAAAACACTTTCACTCATTAAAGCTTCAGTCACCTCATTTTAAAACGACCTACCAAATCATACACGATTTTTGCCCACATATCCGGTATTCCAAAACGATGATTACTGAATTGCATCAACACATGTCAATTAAAAAGCACTATACGTCGATGACGAAAGTTCAAACCCCAAATTTATTTGTTGAAATAAATCGAGTGCACACTTTGTGCACACCCAAAGGATCGCTTCCCACTTCCATACGTTCACACCTTCATTGGATGAGACATAATCGACCAAGTGGATTTGGGTCACACACTAAAATATTATCCATCAGACTCATGGAGACTTTTCTGAAAGGTCTGAATGGTACCAAATGAAAACCACCAGAAATCTAGGCTTTTGATTAATTCGAATAAAATCAATAGGCGTAAACGCTGGAATTAATGTAAAAAGTTCTCTGACGTTTATATAAACTTAAGTAAAACGAACTGACCATGGCGTGTTCCTCATAAAAATGATTTCCAGATGTACATGAATGTGAATTAACGAACGAACATCAACCATTAGTAAGATAAATTAGTGAACCCTACGTACCCTATAAAACTGATGTACAGTGTTGGAGACATAGGCAAATATAGATAAACCGCGAATGGTCCGAAATAGGCGGCCAATGCATTCTACCATGTTATAAATCATACGAACACAAAATATTGACAGAAGCATATTACTGTAGATCAGCGTGGGTCATAATCGCATTTTGCACACAAGTAGTAGGTTAATATCGTCTGGAAGTAGACATGATTTAAGCCACCATTTGTTTATTATTACTGAAAGGTTCATGTAAATTGGTGAAAGTCGATTGACAGGATTGCTAACCATCGTCATTACTATTCTGAATGCTGCCGCCAGGCGTCGCATTTTATCGGCTAACCAATGTTTCTTGTGTAGTAACTGTTGTAACTTAATGACTTATTCATCCTTCCCTCTTGATTGTGGAATGCTAAATGGGAGTCCGATGGATTTAAGATGGAGTGTACGGTGAACGAAAGTGGTTACCTTTTTCGCTGTACTACAACAAGTACGACTTAGTATGTTCAATCGTTATAAAATTTATGCTCTGCTATACGTGTGGAAGTGAGCAGAGAGTTATGTTTATGACTGCAGTCCGCTGTCAAACAGAATCACTTCATCACAGTCTGATGTACACCCAAGAATGTGGTGAATATCAACTTGTTCCTTCAACAAACATTATTACCCATGTTAGAAGTTAATACGTTATGATAAAGATTGCTGAGAACTCAGCGAAATTTTGTAGCGGTTGCAAAAAATAAACTGAACCACGACCTTTGATCTGCCTCTGTAAGCGATGTTAGGTAATCGGCAATCAAACCTCATGAAGATTATTCAAAGCAGTAAGTAAAATACATCCGTGACATAACATTTCGTCAAGCTGACCACACCTTTCTTTAATAACCAACTATTGTAAGAACAAAATTTGAGAACCAACACTTCATTCTGCCTCAAGAAGACAGATACTAAATCAGGGGGCCAGTGAAACCACCTGTCATTTTCTGAATCATCTTTTGTATACAAGGGTGTGACCATAAGTGATTTTTTATCCATCGTTTCAGAAGAACACACTTTACAAACAGTACGACCTGTGGTGCAGATCAACTTTTCCTCGTCTCCCTCAGCATGGCTAGCAAATAACCATGCAAACTGTCTCTAAACATCAATTTTTATTCAAACCCTCAAACCGGATGTTTAACTTATTTTAGGAGTCACCAATTCTGGTATGTCGTTAGAGTAAAATTTTAGGGCACGCCCTGCTACGAGTGAAAGCAGTAAACCATTAGCGAAAAAGGCAATGAAAAATACTAGGGCAACTTTAATGTGTGCAGTGCCTACTCGTTGAATTTATACCGATAATTTGTCAACTTTTATTAATGATGTTGATTTTACCTGCGGGTGCTGAATTCGGTCAAAAATAGTATCGAACAAAACAGTTAGAACAAAAAACTGGCAGATGGAAGCATTTCGTTTTGACTCATCAGTACCAAATTTACAATAACAAGAAACGGTTGTTTTATACCGAACAGTTAGGGGAGTAGGGTGGATAGTCAATCAGTCGACAGGTAGCTAACATTCTGCCTTTTTGAAAACGGCGATGATAATATTCATTGGCAACGCAAACTCATGGCAGTATGTTTGCATGTCGTACATTGAAGGGATAGCTTTTCAATTGCGAGCCAAACCGAAAACAAACTGTTTACTGAAGGTGGAAAGCACATGGGTGATACGACAGCAATGTCGGCCAAATGACGATGAGGAAAATTTTTGGTTAACCGATATGTCAATCCAGATTCAAAAAAGGTTATATACAAGGTAAGTTCTTTTGACTGGATACCACAAGATGTCTTGCGTGACCACACTTACCATTTTTCACCAGAAAAGTGTGCATGTTTTTGATTTGCATCTCCATACGTTTCAATTCTTTATCCCATGATCAAGTGTAATGGAAGCATTCAGGTAACCATCTTCACCTGAAGTATACAAGTAAACAATGAAACCGTAAACGCTTCAGGAAACTGAACAACACATGGGTTTAGCGCAATGCAATCTTCAATGAAAAACTTGTTACCCGGGACGCACTACTACTGAAATCATGTATTATACACCGTAATATATATCCAACTCCTAGCGTGATCATAACGTTGTTCAACTTGTAAACATCGCGTGTTTGCCTCATAAGATCAAACGGAAACGTTCTGACCTGGAAGTTTGTGACAAACAAAGACAAAATCACATCTGCCTGTGGTGTCAAACCCGCAAAAGTCCAAAGAGGGAAAAAGAAAGCAAGTATGTTGCAGGTCTAGATATAATGAGCAAACCTGCGCTGACACATCCGTCACAAATTTAACGCCACCTTGAACAACACAAATGTAGTTGTAATATGTTTCAACAAACCAGCAAAATTCTCTAACCCATAACTCACAAGAAAATTAATCAGGACAATTAAACTTCTCCGACCTACAATCTGTCAGACGAGAAATCATAGAACATGATTCAGTGACGGTTGGTAAACACGCATTACAAATTCTTGGTTGCCCACTTTCCTTCCCCATTATGTTTATGTTTTTCATATTCATTTTGTTGTGGTTTGCCTGACGTTCAAGCGCAGAAAGTAAGTACTACTTACCACTTTGTTTTATTATCACATTGTCGACTGTCAGCGCCAAATTGTTGGTGATCGGAAATACAATCGAAAAACTTTCCTCTGAAGATTGTTATCTAATCCTTAATATATTACTCAGGATTTTGTTTTTAGTCGCTAGTTGCTGTAGACGATCGCGTAGTGCAGAACATATGACCGGAAGACGGAGGTTACGATGCCGTTCTTAGTTTGCGTGAAACCTGTTTCGTCTCTGTGGGTCTCGTCTGTTTTCAACTGTCGGTTTTATAAATTCCTTCAACATCATTTAAGTTCCTGTTCGATAGCTGGCTTATGTTATCCCTGACCTAACGCTGATGGAACAGCAGGCCTATGGTAAATTGTAACTTTGGTTACCGCTGACAGCATCGGCAATCTACTTCAAATGCTAAGTCAGTGACATCTTCCCTAATTTGCCCCAAGATTGTTGTTGCATCAGAAGCATGTGGCCTGGCTGAAAATCCCCTCATACTAAGTGTGGAATGGATGCCAGCCACGCATATCTAATTTTTGCGTAATCTTACTAACCATAAGACCGATGTCAGCAATGATTGTGGTCTGTGCCGTAGAGCGATTATCAGTTAAACACAACTATTCAGCCCAAAATTTCCTCTGACTGTCAATCGGTAAAATCATGCCAGTTATGTTTAATGCGATCTGACCGTGGAAGACAAAGCGTCTATGTTTTAGAGGAAAACCTCTTTTAGAACTCCTTTTTCTCCCGGTTGCAATGTGGAAATTCAATGTATGGCACAATGATATTGCAGTCTCTTTCTCTAATAGGATTTTGCAGCTTTATTGATTGGTAGTTTGTGCTGGGTTAAACGTTTTCATTAATTTCACTAAGACAGGTCTGTCATTGTGTGGAAATGATCTTTGTGGGTGCAGCCATATCTACCCGGGTGTTCAGGCATCTTTGCGCGTGACTAAAGTACCCTCTAGCGGTGAATGATCATCTTTTGAACGGGCCACCTTATGGGTATTTCGGATTCCTCAGCAGCAAATTTTCCGTTTCCATATTTGAGGATTTGACAAAAATGCTCCTTTTTGTCTTGATCCGTACTTTATGTGTGCATGCGTTGAACACGTGATCCAGTGAATTGTCATCTTGAATTAAGAAGTATTGAAAGTGCACTATACCCCAACATGTTAAATTCGGTATGGGCATGAAGCTAAATGCGTACAACAGGAAAGTCTTGAGAATCAGTGAACAGCTTCTGACGACATTGCGTACCACTGAAGTGACATGACAGGATGAAGGCGATTCTTCCACTTGCAAACAAGGTTAGGATTTGCGTGGGTTAGCAAGAACTACCTCTAAGACGCAATGTGTGCCTGCACTCAACAGAGCTAGTAGTTCTAGGGCATTCGTAAGTATATCTATCTGCATGCTCATCGAGGGTAACCTTTCAGATATACTGTCCTATGATTCCATGATAAACTGTTAAAACCTCACAAGCAGTAGCTGAATTACGTAAATAGCTGTACACCGGCCTTTTCTGTAATCGTAATCTTTTTATACGAATGTTTCGCTGAAAGAGATACTGAACCAAAATGTAACTATATTCTGAGCAGTTGCATAGCTGTAACACGTACTGCACTTCTGTAATCGTATAATGTTGCTGAAATGTAATGCAGGCAAGTGATATAAAATTGAGATCCTGATTGAGGTCGTTGCATGCAGACGTCCTAATGGTACACCTGAAAATGACCAAATTCAAGCAGCTGACAGTAGATGGGGATTTTGCGTTCTGTGCTCTAAACACTGGCAGAAAAATTGTCAGCTCATTAGTCTATATTTGTTAGCCTTCCATCTTCTCTCAACTCTATGTAGAATTGTGCTGTGGCAGATATCGTCTCGATGAAACATAGAATTCTCGGTAACCAATTTCACCTCAGTCTATCCAAGTGACAGCGGAACGGGCGGTTGCTTAAAATATTTGCGGACGTTTAAAGCACGATGTGCCCTTCATCAAGTTTAGCAAAACAGCAAGAAGACGAAATCTTCGGGATATGTTGTTTCGCGGTACCCGGTCAATCGTGGTGAAATAAAGTTAAGCACAGTCGAAAGAATGGTTTAGCGCCTGCTGCATCAAATCGATGAACAAAGTTCAAGGTGAGTTACTCATTCTGCTACACCGACAAACAGCCGAACCAGTAACCGAGCGCGAGACCCGGCGTCATCAGTTGTGAAGTACCTTTTGCAAACCTGACACAGCGTCGGCCTAATGAGGTTATTCACTGTGTTACTACGAAACGCAGACCCCTAACTTGTCATCAACAGTGAAGCCGTGTTGGTCAGAAGAAAACAGACAACGTTGTGTATGAGGAAGTTAGTGGTCCCCGCCATCTAGCAGCCTCAGTTGCAACCTTTTGGTCTTAATTTCACTCCATTCAACAACTGCTATCGTGCATCTTCCTCTACACTCTTTGTTTTCGGTATGCAGCTGACGAGATAAGTCGAAATGTTAATATCTCGCAAGGATTATGTCCCGGTCTTTGCAACCGCATTCAGGAACATTTCCTTATTCATTTACTTTATTTCCAGAAGCCGATCTCCAATTAAAAACTGTCACGCCTCTCAGATAAAAAAGCGTGATAATTTCGGTCTGGTTCTCCAGGTTCGATTTAAACTTTTGGACAACCATCGGAACGTAGTCTGACCAGAAGATGGCCCGAATGTTTATTTATTTATTGGGATGGAATTTTCAAGATTATCTATTCAACTAATAAAGTTGAAACCAGATATAAAGGTTGCTCGCTCCCTATCAGTTAACGTTAAAATCATCATAGTTATGATCGTAATACACTGACATTTTTGAGCGGCTTACACGTTAAAATTTCCACATTGGGAGCTTGCGATCCATGTTAATGAACTGCAACGTTTTGTGGGAAAATAAGTATACGCTGTACATATGTTACACGCATATATGCACATATATACTTACATATCTACACATACAAGTATACATACACATATGTACATATTACACAATATGAATTTTAACTCGTCATATTCGAGTAACGTTCTTAAGCAGCTTATTAGGAATTCCACCACAATGACTTATTCGGTGCTAGTGAGACAACCTTAAATATCCAAAGTGCACTTTGTTGTGCCGTTGAGGCAAAATGGCAGATGTAAATGGAGCAAGTATTCTTGTGAGCCTAAAGACAATTCCGGTCTATAGCAGCCTACATGGTGTTCTCATAGGTGGAACGGAAGGTTTGGCGGTTTCATGCGGCTGAACACAAATATTTAGCCCAATCGTCCCTATTCTTCAAGAAAGACCAGTAGTCTCTTCCAGTTGATTATATATGCCAGACCAGAACACTGATCCTTTATTTACAACGTTGTTCCACATGCATGTATTTGGAGCCACGTTTTGAGTATTCACAACCTAATGTTGCTACAGCAATATGTTCCGTAAACCAGAGAAGAAGTTTAAAACTGAAGTAAATATTCCGGATACCATCTTCAGTAGTTACTATGTAGCAAGCCAGCCACAACCAGAATGAAATAGTAGTCTGAGAAATTCATAACCAAGTCGCGAAATGTTTCCTCGTACGTTTATGAATTGCATTTCCTTCAGACACTGATTCATGTTTTGCCGTAATAACCAATTTACAGTTTCATAGTCAATGCAAAGACGAACCATGAGAGAAGTAGGACAACCTCGTACGATTGATGAACAGTCTTGTGCATACGAGACGAACCATCGTTCTGTAGAAGCAAGTAAGGATGTAATACGTTCTGGGTCTCCTGATGTGACTGGAGAGACGGATGACCTGTCAGCTGCGATATCATGTACGCAAAGAAAACATGAGGAATCTGAAGGTGGTGATATGGATGTTGGTGACGGTCTTTCGGCATCCTTGGTATAAATCCACATTGTATTTTAATTATGAATGCATTTAATGTAGAGGATTTGCTTGAAAAACCGTTAAAGTCCTACAATTTGTTTTGAAACTACTGCCGGCAAATCGTTAAAATTTGTCACGGTACCAAACAGTGAACAAAGCCGCCAAATGTTTGAAGCCAACCTATTTCATTTCGTACCATTTTACGCACCTTGGATTATTTTAAGCGAAATAGTGTGCAACTATTTACCTGGTACCGAATACGGGAAAACTCAGCTATAGGCGTGTTATTCTATATCCATGAATCATTGCAGGCTCTTGTTTGCCCTGGTGGTTGTGAATACCGCAATGAAGAGGATGAATATGCAATAATTACTCCGGCCATTTTGATAATTTCCAGGTGATTTCATCACGAATAACTCATGAGCCGTAGTCCTCGTTACCAGTCGTTCTCTGGACAGGTTTCTCAAATCCCTCTACTGATCATCACTGTTTTATGGTAACCTGCTGGTGTTAAAGCACTTCATCGCAAGCTCCAGTTAACATGTTAAACACTCTCCGTCCATCTATGTAAGTGATCACTTGCTGCAACACTAGTGCTAAGCTAGACCAGCAGCTGGGCATTGCTAAACTGTTCAATTCTTTATGGATCATATTTATATGAAACATACATATATCTTAAAAATTAATCTCGTCTCAGCTACTTTTGCTCATTCTACATCGTTTGAATGGAGGGCAGTCAGGACGTTTAACTTTTGACATGCGATTACATTCACACGAAAGCCGGAGTTTCCTGGAATATTTTGATTCCAGGCTTTCATGTGCGCTGAAGTGGTTGGTTAGCCTGAAAATCTTCATCGCGCGACGGAACACCGTCAAGTTTTTTTAAATTATATGAACTGTTCGCCCGTATACCTTGGAAACTTACGCATGACGACCGTGTAACCCTAATAAATCGTAACACTGAAGTGAAGTACATTATAATACTTGACTACACATGAAGAAGAGACTTCTTGAGACCCTTAACTCACGCTTATTATTGTTTGCGCAACCATCTTTGTAAGGAAACTCTCTGCTGAAAAAATTTCCCCAAATGACCATTCAAGTCAAGCAGTCCTTTTTAGACAGCCCATTTTGTGGTTACTGTTGAGAACTTACAGTTGGATGGAAGTCCAGCTTGTACTTAAATTACAAGTCAGTGAGACCCATTCACATAATATGCTAGCCAGTCTATCAGGTTTGGTACCATAAGGTAAGCACAAATTTTCTCAGATTTTGTTGGATTTCGCGTCCATGTTTTCGGATGATCTGCGACTGTATATCTGAATTATCACACCAAATCACATAGGCCTTCCTTCATAGAGTTTCATTACGAAGGCGCCACGTTCATTACGACAACTTTGTGCGCCAGACCAGCACGTTAACGGTTTACTGCTTTAACCATTACCATTAGTGTAGCTTGTTACAGAAGCCAACAACAACAGTCATCTTATGGATCGTTGTGTCATTACCGCAAGTCACACTGTTCTAGTTTGTAAGTTGTAGTGAATATTTATTAACTTCCTTTTTTAATCAATGCAGTCCACATTTTAATAATCGCGACGGCATGCACTATATTATATTCGCAAATACAGCAAACCTGCGGCGATGGTCACCATGGTAGTAGGCACTTCAGTGTCTCTGTTCTGTAGTAGTCATTGTTGGATGAATCAGTCCATAAATAACGTTGAACATTACGTGTTTGTAATTCAATACCTGCTAACTTAACTTGAAACATATTCGAAACATATTGTTTTGGAGCACTCCTGGTTTCTTTGGCTATCCTTACGGTTATGTAGCGCACACTGACGTACTGATCAAATAAGTTATAATCTCCTCGGTGCTCGATATCTTTACACAAAGTCTTTCATCTCCCCGAACTCCACGCATCGTCTACCTTAATCTATTAGCGTCGATTTTCCGGACAGATTCCGTGTAAAATAAAATGAGTCTTTTATCTAGTAAGGAGAACAGTTCAGAATCTTTTAACTTGTGAGAATGTGGTTAATTTTCACATCCTCACCATGCAGGGACTGACAGTTGTCTGTGGTTAATGTTGAAGATGTCGATGCATCAAACTACGTCGCCCCGGCACAAGTTAAATAACAGTACCCATTCAACTGTGATGCACAACCTAACGCCGAAATATGTCGCCGAACCATTCCAGTTGTCTTTCTACGACTGCATTACCACCTTTCTCTACAGAGGTAGTTTACAGACAAAGCCTGTTCCAGAACCTTCGGTCCTGCATCGAGTGTTCAAAGATTATAAGTGGGTTGCTTTCTGCATGACGAGTACATGCGCTCAAGGTTCCTTACGTCAATATTTATTTATACTGTAATGCTCCAGGAGCGTTTACAGCCTTCATATTTTCCATCCTCCATATGCTGCGGTTCTTCACACGATCTAGGAGATCTTCGGAAGTCACAATTCCTTGATGTATACCGTACACCGCATAGTGAACTGTTGTTGTAAACTGTTGTTTTTCAACCCAGGCTAATGAGCGTGCGATTGGTGTGTAACCACCGAAACCGGCTGTAATGCTAAACAGACCGGCATGCCTGCTGGATGTCACACCGTTCAACACTGTCAGCTCATCAAATGCATCGATGTTCAGCTTGGCGGACCGGGCAGATGGTACAAGTAATATTTGTAGTGTGCGATCTGCGACCATGTTAGACGTCGGTGAAGCAGAAACGTAACCGAAAGCGGTACACCTTACGCAGAATAAACCCTCAGGTCACAGAGCGAACAGATGTTACAAAGAATAAACATATTCCTTAGATCTGGAGAGCGTAATCAGTCACGCGCTCAGTTATGAACAGCTTATGTTCGTTTGAAACATCGATACTCTGATGATTGCTTTCTAATACTTAGGACAGACGAGTTATTCTGATCGCGGTCAACATCAGTGCCAAACGTATTGTGTAGTATGATCCACACTGGTTAGTGCAGTGATTTTCGTCAATAGAAGTAATCAGTGTGACAAATATCACAGTTGAGTGGATGAGGTAGCAGTAACATGAATATTATTGAACAGTGGAATGGTGATTAGTGAGGACAGAATAAGTCCATAATCAGCAGTGTCTACCGTAGTCACTTTTATCTCGCTGTTACTTAGTCACGACCGTTAGTGGGTTGATCAGCTCATTTCAAAACTCACTCCTCTTTTCACATTTGCATATGACTCACTATGATCCTTCCAACTTGCTGTCTGTTTTACCTTGGTAATCAACCAGTAACTGTGAAGCTTATCTATAAATGGGATAACACTGCTGCCGGACAACTGACTCTGAAGCAAACAATTTGTAACAACTGAAAGGTGTGTGTGTACACGTTTATCTTCACAGGTTCTGCCAAATTTACTTGAAAAGTGACACACTTGGAGGGCGCCAAACGTTTTACAATTAGCAACTGACAGCATGCGAAGAGACTAAATGGTCAGTTTATGGATTGCTCCGTCAGTACAAATACTAATGTCAGTCATTCTGTCAACTGATGCGAAGTGTTGTTAATTGTTGGCCTCGATATGCAGTCATGTTGAGCAGTTGTTGAAATACAGATGAATATTTTACCCAAGCATTATTAGGCATGCACACAACCAGGGAGAAAGTGAACAGACGTGTGAAAACTAGAGTAGTACTGCACACCATTCAGGCGATGGTGGACACCCAGGCAGTATGTGTGACGAAGATGATGCCGTAGGCTACAAACAAAACTAATGAGTGAACCAGCTAATGATAGTTGTGGCTATGAGTAATTGGATGTTTGCAGTAGGTCTAGCGTTCTGAAGACAATATATCTACAAAACTTACCAGACTGTACGCTCAGTGGGGGTTACAATTCAATCAGTGTTTGGTCCGTGCTGAACACTCCCAGAATTCTAGAGCTGCACAGACAGTAGTTTGCTTTTAGTAGCTCTGGGTGATCTGAACTGAAAGCAAACTACAATAACCATCATCACATAAAGCAGTTTTCCTGGTTGGTAACCACCTCCCCAAAACATTTCAGTATCTGTATTCTTAATCCACCATTATAACAAACAGACAAGTATTGCTGATTCCAGGTGAACTTTCTTGAATTATTCCCGTGATTGGTGATGCGAATTCAGTGTACTCTGCCGCGAAGCGCATCTTCCACCACAGTTGACCACTAGAGTTTGAAGGAAACCCAACATTTAAGTAAATGATAACCAGAGGTGTTTGCTCTGACATATGTGCTCATGTCTGAAGTACGATTCCATATTTGACAAGCCATTTTACCACCTGAGTTATTACGCGTTATCTGTTGGAACCATCGATGTTCAGTTAAGACATCTAACTGTAATCTTTCTGAAAAAACCGAAGCGTGGTATGCATGTGTACGGACAGCACAACAGAGTAGATTGACAGCTGGGAAAAGTTTGACGGATCGATTTCAATTACTGTGTTTCCACGACACAGCTTTTGCTATCGCATCAGCCAGGTTGATTCTCTGTAACACTTCAGGCAACGTCCCGACCACTTATGATCACAAACATTAACATTTTTTGCCGAATTAACGGTTGTGTTTGACGTTTGTCACGTCGTTTTCCTTTTTATCCAAACTAGGTTCCCAATTCTCAGTTCCAATTACACGATTCATGTGAGCAGATAAGGTGGCATACGATGTAATGGTAGATACGTATCATCAAACTGCCACCAAACTCCCAATCACACTAGATCATTGAAGCAGGATAGATACAAGAATGCGCGGTGGTTTAAACCTACACACCTTCCAGGAAATCTGGATTGCGTAAACGTTCTATACTTCACACAGTTGTGGACTACCTCTTAAAACCGGGCTGAATAGCGTTTTGGAAGTGTCGGCGCAGTCTACGTTTTCGTTCGTTTGACATTTGAGATACTGCAATTGTGGAACAGTTGCTATGTGACAAGTCGCCTATCGAATCCCGACCGGTACATGTTTGTTATCTGTTAATTTCACTTTCAGTTGTATGATTCCTCCAGAAGCAGAAGACTAAATAAGCCTTGTAAGTTATTTGTTTCTGTCAACATTGTAGTGGCCTAATCAGTGAAATAATAAAAATAACCAAAATATGGTAGTATCAAAAAAGAGTCGTAACGGTTATGGATAGGCCCAAAGATAGACATACAAATCAAACAGGAGATATATCGGCAAAATATGAACGATTCACTGATAAGTCAAAGTCCGTTAGGTTGAACAGACCACTACCAGATAGGAGGACAGCGCCAGAGATGAGATTCGTTGGACGACCGACAGATTAATTCCGATGGCAGATAAATGAGAGAATTTTGCCATATTAGCCGGTTGATTCAGTTAACTTCAAACTCTCCCAAAATCTGTTTCTTGGGGGTACTGGGTGCAGAGAGAACGCAAGGCTCGCGAACCGAGAAGTGTGGGTGAATTGTATTTACTGACTTTTGATTAGTTCGATTAAGTTGGTTTAAATGTTAGCTGTGCATGAGAAGTTGAGGCAAGTGAAAAGTGTGAATAATAATCAGAATTACGAAATAGAAAATAGTGTACAAAACGTTACACTAGTAACAATTCGACCACTTGGTATCATCACGTTTTAGCCGGACAAACCTAAGGCTTTCATTATGTCGTTATGCCAATTCGACCAGAATAGCAGTTTTAATTTGTCGTTCATAGTGTACTGATGCTTGATCACAGAAAACATCCATATTTGGCCTGTGTTATGTTAAAGTAAGTGCGTTCGTACTTGTCCCCAACATTTTGCTGCTGAGGTATCTACATTCTTTTTTAAAAACCTAAGGAGCAATCATTCGTAAACGTAGGTTTCTGTATTAATGAAGAGTTATGGGGCAAATATTGGCCGCCATTTTGACGCACGACTCAAACTGACCACATCACTAATCTGGCACTGTCGACAGACATGCGGATGCTTTGTTAAATCAGTGATTAATTCTCCAATAGCACGGATTCCACAGATTTTATACAAATACGATTCGGGCTCCGTGACTCCTTGCGATGCACCCGAACGCCTTCAGATTTATAGGCGTTCTTTTGACCGTATCAACCAGATGACTGTAATTTCCCCTGTGCGTAGTTTATTGTTAAGCGGAATGATTCGGACATACGCTACTCAGATAATTCGCGACTTGTACCGACGAGTAGAGTATGCTACCACATATTTTGGCAAAGTAGAACAGCAGATCGCCCCTATTTCTTCTACCTCATTTCTTTTTATCTGTTCTTATTTCTATTTCAACAAATTTACCATTCATTGTGTCAAGAAGCCGAACTGAAAGGGTATCACTTCTTGATTGGTAGAATTGTGTGTATGCTCTTAGGAAGTTGCTGATTTGTACAGCAGGAATTGCGTTTGTGGCTGGATGGGAAACCAATTCAGATGAATCATCTACAAAAATCCGCCCGTTAATCGAATCATACCTGTTACCATAAAAATTACAATGAACTATCTATCCAGTACAGATGAAACTTGTATAATGAAACGTTCATTTTGACTGTGCAAAAAGTGTTATCCTAGAGGGTGTAACATGCAAGCCGGCCGTCTTTACTTAAGTTGTCCGTTACGCTTGCGGACCAACTCTGGGGCAGTGTGGAGATTGGGGGGAGACAGCGTCCTTCCGAAGTCGGGGTTCTAACAACAGTCCTGTAAAAGGAAACGACAGGAAACAACCATGAGCCAAAGGCCAAGTAAGCCATGTACACGACTTACACAAACGATAGCTAAGACGGCGCCAACGACATAGCAGCACGCTCCGTCACCAATGCAAATTCAACTCGTTTAACTGGTTTTGGTTGCACACTACAGGGGCATGGATGAACGTATTGCTTCAGTTTGTATTGACACAAAAATTAATGAAGTAACGGAGTTCGTGATCTGAAACGTTTTAGGAAACACTCAATCCTAAATATAGAAAATTATACCGAGATAGTCAAGAAAGATGTTAATTTTTGTAACCTTTCAAGTGCTGGCAGCATTTCAAAGTTGTCTTTGAAGAATCTGAAAATACTAGTTTGAATCTTATTGTGAACCACCGGAACGAATGGAAACATATACGGGTCATTCTAAGAGATATTTTTGCAACGAGGTTTTTACTTCTGCATCGTTTATATACCGTATATTTATAAGAAAAAATCTAATTTTATCAGATAAAAACTCATATCGTAGGTGGGGTAAATTATGTTTGCAATCAGTTCATCCAGAAAGTGAGTGTTAGTTGTGGAATGAAATCACTAGCGTGTTTAGAACCCCGCGACATACGAAAATCAACCTTCCTAATTGTGTCATTTAGAAGCATCAGTAGTAGTATCAAGGGAAGTGCAGATAAGTTCAAAAATACTGACGCTAATATTAATACAGTTTTAATATTTGTATAAGGCTGACGAAACCGCAGTATGAACTCCAAGGAATCAGCTAGAATATGTGTATTTGTCAATCATCAGTGACGCAACTTAATGACCGTCAACGTTAGCACACCTCCGCCCATACAGCAAATCGGTTGTTTCCAATTTTTGTTCGGTCTGCTCCAGACGTACTTGTCTCAAACGCATGATTGGGCGGGATTATGTAATCGTGAGTTATCTCAGTAACCTTACTGGTATCATTTAGGCGATACTCTGTCTGTATCGTTTGGAAATGTTGTTCAAATGGTACCGGAGAAACCAGAACACGGTAATGAATTCGATAAAAATTTTGAAAAATATGGTAGGTGTTTCCGGACCTGTTCTGAATGATATCTGACCCCAAATATTCCGTCAAAAATAAAGTCAATCTATGGAGGCTTTGAAAACTATAGCAAAAGAAGAAAAGTCCCGAGTGGTTGTCGTACCAAATCTTTCATCGTTTCGTTGCTGACCAATTGACACGGATTCTTGTACTTGAAGGAGAGATTCACCTAATCTTTTCAAACCTCTCCTGGTTTGTCCTTATTGACACATTTCCTCCTTCAGATCGATTGGTGGTTTTTCATAAATATCACAAAACACATGTCTGGTCTGTTCACTTCTGATAATCTTCCGCCCTATTATTTTCCAGTTGCAACTCCAAAGTACTTACCTGTGTGCATCACCGCGAGACTGACTTGAGGGCTTCACATTTGCTTGGTAGCCTTAAATGACTGTACGTTTTCAACTTTTATGCTTTTCAACTTTCAAACCATTCGGTAACAATTTTTTATTAGATTCTCTGCAAACACTAGTAACTGATGATTTTCTTAATAATTTTTCCACTGTCACCGATGTTGTTGGTACCGCAGTGACGAATAATTCTTGTGACATTCGAGGCACTATCTGTCTGAACGTCACTCAAATTTATAGGGACAATTTTGTGAGACCGGTTGCACTTTTGCTTCCAGTCACTTGAGCGAATATTCTGAGGTGAGAAACTCAAAGTTCCACTCGCCATATTTCTGAAACAGACGCTGTGTAAGACGAACTAATTGGTTTGTCAGCAATATTTTAGTAAGCACATGGATTTGTTTGATGTCTTAGGGCTTCTTATTTAATGGGTTTCTTTGTCAACATCGAAACGGTGTTATAGTAAGCTTGTCCGTCTCCCACCATCGCTAACTTGTTGGTGTACAACTTGGGATAAGTACTATTGCTATTCTGATTCATCAGAAAGCTGGCAAAATATGCCCACCATATTTTACTGGTGATATGCGCGTGTAGTTCGATTGCTTGTGGTTGAAACGGTAAACAGGAAATTTTTCTCAGGGAAAATTCGAAACTGGAATAAATGTCTACTGAGGCATTTTTCAGTTCGATAATGTCAAGAACTTCTGCAGTAAGCAGAAACAAGGACTGCGATTTGCAGGTTCTTCATAATTTGTGCCGTTTGAACTGACTTTATTTTCGACACACCATCAGTTAGATCCTCCTGACATCTAAGCTTTCGTAAATTTTTCTCGTCATGGGAATGCTGGACGTAAGGAAATTATATTTTCTCGTTATGAGGAGGACATCCAGTTTTCACAGTCCCCGTTCAGGTTGTGCCAAAGGACGCATCTGGCTCTTCTTAGGACGTAGTTCGCGAGTCATTTTCTGTATGCTAGACATGTGTTTATCACAGCGGTAAATTTAATAACTTGTCAGATGCTTCTGAAATTTGTAAGCTGGAAAAAGTTTATTATATAAGCTTAGCAGAATAGAAACAAGAATGAAAGGAATGGTACATTAATTGGTTAGCAATGAAAAAGTATCACATTCGGACATAAATGTTTGATGTGTTCTTCTTGACCGAATATATTCAGGCAGTATTCTTGGTGTAACCCGTACCACCGACGGAAAGGTTGATACTTCATGTGTAAGTACTTTTCTGCAGGTATGGGGGTAGTCAGTTGTCAAGAATTTGAAACTAGTAAGACATGTGGAGTTTGGTGAGCGTCTAGTTACGGAAGCAGTTTTGGACAGAGAGTGCCTGAATTATCGTGTATTTAAGTAAATTACGGTTAAGCTATCCGGTAAAAAAATGTACGCATTAAAAAGAACTAGTTAAGTGTATACAAGCTTTTATCAACTTTCACTGGATAGTAAATAAAGAAGACGTGTGACTTTTCATAATCAGCGTTTATACCAATTCATTTATTTGGAAGAAACTGCCAAACACTGACCGGTAATAACGCAACATGCATGTTATTTAGAATTGATCTGTATGAAACGTGATCCAAATTGATAGTTTCTAGTAGGTGGCGATGGTCAGATAGTTTTACTGACGTGATTTTTTACCCTAAAGATATGTTTGTATGGCTCAGGTGTTTGAGATAAATGAAACACACAGAATACGAACTGTCACTTTAAACGACTTCGGTTTAACTTGAAGATTGAAAACCACAAACTTGAGGCCATCTCTTGGTGGATGACAACGAGAAACAAATCAGAAACTGCATACGCTTTTTCGTCGAAAACAGTCTGAATAAATACGCCGTCTTTATAACAACTTTACGGATTGATACTAAGCCAGTCATTTTAAGGTAAGCAGGTACCATTTCCATTTCCACATAATTGATAAAGTAAAATGTAGGTTGCCCTTATCCAACAGTTCTCTGAGGCAGATATGCACGAAAACTATCCAACGGGAGAACTGGCAAAATGAATTTATCCAGCATAGACTAATAGTACATCGGTAAGCATTGCAAGATTTCTAGGACCACACGGTATTGCCATCCACACATACTTTTTACTGTAACACGAAGAATCTGTGAAGTCAAAAAAGACAACTCAACTACATCAAGGGAACGGTAGCCTAAAATATGAAGCAAACCGAATCGATTACGCCTAGTCTTATATCAACCCGACCGAAAAGCATCTATCTAAATGATTGCATGAAAACAAGCTACCCTTAGAGAAGTGCGATCACTTTCCACAGAGATTATAGTGAACACTCCTAACATAGACGTCGCAAATGTAAGTATCAATGCAAACATTATATACACGGAAGAATATGTAGTCTTGCGACTTTCAACAGATTCGATGGGAAGACCTAATTCACTCAGTAGAATGTGAAAATCGGTGCAATGGAAGAGATAGGGAAAACCAGCGTGAATGTAATGGAATACCGTGAGTTGGTTTAACCGGTCAAAATAAAAATGTAAGGAAACGTGGCAGGCACACAGTGGATGAATTGTTCAAACAACATTCTGGGGTGAGTAAACAATCGGTCGAATTTCAAAAGCAAAATCGAGCAAGCAGTCAGAATCAATCCCAAAATATTAATAAAATCAGGATGCAGCAAGTCGAACATCAAATCAATTTATTGACGGCGAAAAAATCTAACCACTGTCAATCCCTACCACCAAATTGTTTTTTTCATTAAACTGAGTCATCCATCGACAGCAACAACAGCAGCCCTCAGTCACACAAGCGCAGACGTATATACGGAAACCCTTACTGGGCAGTAATGTCGGAAAGTTCGCAACCCAGCTATAGATCGGGGAGAACAAGCGAGCACCTAAACCATCAGCCCGGACTGCCAGATCTCTCAGTATTCATCAGGGAAGGAACGCGCGTTAGAGAATACCAATCAGTTTACTGTTTGTTCATCCCTGACCTCCTTTAGTTCAATAATATATAATGCACTCAACCGGTATCTTACGTTCACTACTGAGCTGAATAATCCTACGTGAACATCCTTCACGTTAGTGAATTTACTAAGAAGAGGAAGCACAGTGCCGGACAGGTTTTAAATAAGATCGAACACTGAATGTACATTAACCACCTCGTCATAAGTGTGGACTTTGGGATACGAAGACAAATATCGTATAGTGAACAACATCGACGTGATACTGTGGTTCGCACACCTTGATAAACGATGTACTTGATAGTATACCCGACGTAATTGTTGCTAGACCTCTGTAGTTGCAAGGTGTAGCAGCCTCCCAACAAGCGTCTAAACTCTGGCCATAGCTTACATGCCAAACAATCCAAAGACAACTCGACAGCCGTGTAAGAAATAGTTTACCTGCTAACTAATCGCAATCGTTTGCAGGTAACGGTTTATGTTTGCGAGACTTGTAGTGTCGTTTTTGCTTTGGACTAGCTGGACTTATTAGGTATCGTTCATGTGTAAATGCAAAAGAATCAGTTAAGTGAGCCACATTTAAATCGAACTATGAGGTTAATTCACTCGCATTCACTAGGTTCGTTTTGTCAATATCAACAATATACTAGTGTTTTGTGTTTGGGAAAAGTTGGTTCATGCCACCAGTGGGATTCAGCAAGAAGTACGAATAAGGGTCAGTAAATCCATTCAGCATGAGTGAACCAAACACAGTACGTGAATAAGAATAACGGAGTCAAACGAAAAACCTGACTGAATAGTAATCTTTCGAGTGCAGAATTCACATTCTGAATACAGAGTATTTGATAGCTAAAACACCAACTTATTCTGTGCTGCATAAGTTGGCCACCATTCACGACTTACCACAAATGTCGCATTCCGCATAGATTTTTCACTCAGCCCCTATCGAACGAAAACACTATACTCAAGTTTTGCTCTTGTTAGTGATCGCCAGTAATACATAGTTCTATCCCGGCCAGGACTAGAACATCGGTCATCCTTTTATGAGACAGCCTAGTTGACCAACCTGCCATTGACCTCGCACATAGCGAACGCCCAGTCTTATTCGCCTGTGAGTGGCGCGCTTTCTATTTCTGTTTTTTTTTGTGATTATAAGCACTGTGCTCTCTTTTCCTTAAGTGATGCGTTGTTCAAGTAGGCTTTGACATTGTTGACATCGTCTTTCAAAAAATACATTCACTCTGAATGTTTGCCAGATTTATTTGTGAGAGTTTCATCGAACAAAGTCAACTGATCCTTCGTTTTATCTTTCAATCGTTTTACCTCATGCCACTAAAATAAGCAACCGAGAGTCAGTATCTGAAACTAAAAATAATCAAGCCACGTGTAGATGGTAGTCAACAACAAAGTTTGTTGTCGAAATTACGACATTATTAAACATACGGAATAGTGGTTTTATCAAGCTGTTGAGCTGCAACTTGAGAGATTATTGCGGTGGTGTGTACGGGGGGGTTTGTCGCAAACACACGTTCTATTCTAAGTGATTGGTTCGTAATTCCTTTTACACTAGAAGACAGTTGATGGTTAAAAGCGACGAATATTACCTCTTCACATTTTGACATGCATCCCGCTAAGCTTGTTAGATCCCAGTCTCTATACGAACACACTGACAGGAAACAAACCAACCCAACCTATATCACTGCCCGTGTTGCTTGCTAGTCTGCTCACTGCACTCGGATTGACCTGTCTAAACACGACCTCAAGGGCAGCGCCTTGACAAACCCACAGTATCGCATAAACACAAAGAATTCACTATTAAATTTGGCCTCTGTCGATAGTAACAATCACTGGCCAGAAATTCGAAAAGATATGTCTGTAATTGCAGAAGTATTGATGTTATTGTGAACGACCGTACAGAAGAATATTTTTGAAGGTCAATGTTAAGGTGTCATACTTAACAATCAATAAGTGTCACATAGATAAGACATTGTCCTACCACTTCTTTCTTACAACCGTTTTGATTCTTATTTAGGTTTTTCTTTTAGAATACAGAACCAGTTTTTCTACTGCCTTTTACATCATAAGTATTAGTAGTCTTCTGTGTACATAACAACTCACGGGGAGTAAGGCCAGGTTTAGGCAACATAAGATCGCTTACTGCTTGTAAGTAGTTACAAACACACTTGGCATGTTCTCTGTTTGCTGTAACTTCAACAAACTAATTTCTCCGATCTTTGGATCATCGAGTAAAATCTACAGGAATGTTGAAGTGCCTCAAATTGAAGGGATTGGATAAACTGAGCTTTACTCATAAACAAGCGTGATGTCGGCGTTTCTTAATGGCAATTTGATGGTATAAAATCTGATTGCACCACTGAATGCACTTTCTTCATACTATTCTAAACGGTGTCCAACCGTAGGTCTAGACGTATGGGTCTGATTAATGTGGCAGCGCAAAAGATGATGGTGTATAGGGACATAGAAGAATTTGCAATGAATTTCTGTGCTAACGAACAGTAAAAAGAGTGATGTGTTGAGTAACCTACCAGTTGATTCAATTTGCACCTTGAGCAGGCGGGTCAGTAGTAGTTAGAATATGCGCATCCCCAACTTGATAAATTTAAGTAATACAAATATATGTATTGGTAGCATGTTTGATAATTAAGTGCGCATGAATAGCGCACGTATTAAGCTTCAGAACTTTTGAACGAGGTAGACAGGTGGAGACTAAAAGCGTGTATCGCTGGCTGCAGTGCGTTTGAAACGAATATGGGTATTTGCGTGGACACTTTCATGAAGCCATGCACATCAACAATGAATTCATTATCGTGCTAGACGTTTCCGCTCCTATATTCTGTCTATTGGATAAATATCTTCAAGAGGGCGAATAGGATAAGAGTTTGGAAACCTTCATTCCAGAAAGCGTGAATGACTTGGAACATACTACAGACCAACATAACCAGTCACATAGTGATGTTTCAATAATTCCATCAGATTTGTTTTTTCTCAAGATGCTTGTAATTTACTTATTATATGTTAAATATATGCATTATATGCATTATATATATACATTATAATTTTTAAAAACAGTCCGCGGACAGTTTGCCAACAGTATGATTGCAATTGTTTTCATAACGTTTGGTCAATATTATTGCTGTCCCCAATTGTTCAGGCTACCGAAGAGTTAAGTCAGAATAACTCCAACTTCCATGCTATCGTCACATTTTCACAATTTCAATATTTTTGAACGTCTGCAACAGAGCAGTAGCCTAACAATAATTGGCTTTTTCATGTGCCAGTATTTCTTTTTTTCCCGTCAAATAATTTAACGCATTCAGTTTTGCATGTTTTTGATGGTACACACGTTGTGCATTTTTGCCTATCTTTCAACAACTTGGGGCCTGTCCTAGAGCTCAAGGGAACATGAAGACGGATACAAACGCAGGACTATTCTGACAACTTGTCGATATTTTTATATAACGTCGCAGCACATAACTGGAATAGAGACACATTTGTTGTGGTCAATCACAAAATTGAGAGACGCTATGCACAATTCACATTGTCTTCCTTTTGTTTCTGTGTGATCATTTAAGCCTCCGGTTAAATAAACGGTGAGGAGACATCATATTGCAGCTTCACAATGACGCTAGAGGGAAGCTACTCACATGCAAATTTCCAAACCAGCCAGCAGCCAAGACAATGCCAAAGTTGGTGAGTTGATTAAATGACACTGTGTGTATTATTCTTTGAACAAATGTTTCATAACCGCACCGTATAGTAAACTTGAAATAAAGAGCGATTTTTCCGTTTCTTCTGTCTTCTTTGAGTGACATATCAAACAGATCTTTTAGCTTTATCACTTTAGCAATCTGCACACAGATAAAAACTGGTTTCACAGGTACTGATCACTGTATATTACTTCTTTTCTAATTTGCGTTGTGGACTTTCACGTGTAGAGTAAAGTAAGTAAATTGAACCTAATAATAATGAGCAGGTCGGCAGATTTGATGATTTGAATTAGATCCATTCATGAAAAACAGGACCGGCTGAATTTGAAACCATGGCAGGAGCACCGTGCTCAAACGCGACAAGCGCTCTATCACGTGAGCCAAGAAGCCACGTCAGAATCTCGAAAGGCTTAAATCACACCCCAGTTACCTACCCATCAAACTGTCTCATATGGAATCCACCTAACAGTTCAAGGGATCCACTGCCATGGCAAAATTTCCCAAATATTTCACACTGAAATCCATTGGAGCTACTGCTGAGCACCTCAACTTGTAGGGTGCTTGCAGCCTTTGGACATGGTTTTTGTTGCTAGCTCGAATCCAGTCGAAACTATAGTGTTTCACAACAGAGTCCAGTGGAATCGGATAATCCTGCTTGATCTGTTTGAGAAATCCTGCTGTAGCAGTGGATGCCGTGGGTTACTAAATGGATTCTGAATTAGACATTGTGAGAAGTGGGAAATAGAATTCAAATATGAAATTTTCCAGCTACTGGCGTGTCTTCGTCGCTCAGCAGTAAACGGAATTGCGGTTCTATTCTCATTCTAATACGCGAAATGTTTTCAGTTAACCGGTATCACAGGTTTGGATGGATGCCTTGGCGGGTACCGCGCAAAATTTAGACAGTTTTTGCGTATTTGGTTACAATAAGCAAACCGATCGTCTAATCGATGGCTTCTCATAGGTCGGACAAAACATTGCTGCAGGTGGATCGGTGAAATGTAGGTTAACGCTGTACATAAGTGTGCAAAAGTTTTTCCTCCATATGCTGTTGTCTATTCTCTTTAAGAATTATCACATGACGACAGTTACTAAACGACTGACGGTGTGGAAGTTTGATGGAGGTTGCTTGTTACCATCCATCGACATTTTCATCGGTTTTTGATACGGCTCTTCGAAAAGAGTGGGCAAACTGGGTGATAATATCTAACAGACTTGTTGCCAGTTTCCTCTTCTAACTCGGTTTTAGCATAAGGTGTTTCTCAACTATCAAACGGTGACTTTTAGTCCACTCCGTACCGAAAGTGGTCAGATAAATCTGTCAGTTCGTGTGCTTTAGTGTTCGACTAAACTGCTATTTATACGGCACTGTTTTCCGACGCTAATTGTGATTCCTCAGTAAAAACGTGTTATGATAACTAAATATTCTCCAGTCATTTTCATTAGATGTTTGTCTACACTTCCGTTAAAAGATGGATTGCTTTGAAGTGACTGGAAAACTCGAATTCTAAAGTGACTGGGTAGACTTACGCACTCAAAACTACACTCCAATGCATAAAAGGTTCGGCCACTTTGGTGTGTTGTTAGTGTCAATTATCCAAAAGAGATGACCGAATAACTTGTATATTTAATGAAATATGATGCTGAATCATAACAGACCGTGTTGTACAGCAACCAGCTGACAATGGCCTAAAAACATAAATTCGGTTATGCGATAAACCTTGATTTCGTGCGCTTGCGGCCTGATATCCCAGAATCAGCTGCATAAGATCATGCGGTGGTTGGTAAAGCATAACTATCGTGGTGATGAGATCGGCTTGTGGTATGCTTTCCTATGTGAGAAGCAAGATATATACACGAAGCAGTCGTTTGATTTGGAGAGACTAGTTGCAAAATTGATTGCACATAAAACGTACTATGTTTGAAGCCAGCAATACCTTAAAAATAAAAATATATATTTGACCTTGTAAACGATAAAATCGTTACGAAGTTGAAACACAAGGGCATATAATCCCCGACGAATCCACGCATTTACACCGACTTTTCTGGCCAACAGTTCAAAACTGGATAATAGTCTGTCTTGGAACTTTCCACAATTTCTCAACGGGTACTTTCATATGATGAGTTGTAACATGCATAAACCGGATCATGTGCGCCGGGCGCACTTTAACAGCCAAACGTAATAGTATTCTGCTTTTATATTTTGTGGAGTAATTGGCAACTTTATTAATTTAAACTGCAACTTGAATGAGATCAAACGTGATATGAGTCATTCCACTGTAGTTCGCGTTAGCTTTGTCATTCCATCAATCCAGTTGACACCACATAAAGCTTATCGCTTCAATTCACAAAATCAACATTATGTCCTCAAAGAAAAATGGAGATTCGTCCATTTGGTCAATTCACAATGGATATGAACGTTGTACAACAGATGCATTCAAGGTGATCGACAGTCCTTCAACACATTGCTGAACTGAGGTACATAAATCCAGTTTGCTCATTTCACACGTTGAATTGTATACCCAAGTAGTGCTCTTAATTTGGTCATCCGTTGGTCTTGTTTCAGATGGTGTGCATAATTTGGACCATACATACACATGATCCAGCATTCAAGTTGCTTTAGATTCCAAATCGATGAAAGGTCTAGTTTCCGTATGAACAGTGATAAAATGGTAATATGCTATATTTCGTGACGTTGTTAATAAATGTTCTAGGGTTTTGGATTAAACAAAAGTTGCAAACATTCAAGCAATGCTGTGTAACTCAATGTTGATAAGATCGATGATCCTATTGTGTTGTTCTTAATAGTTCGCAGAATAGGTTGATATATTGCTAAATTCGCTGGTTACAGGTAGTACTAAGAATGAGGCATTTAATACAAACCCACTAACGTTTAGTTGCAACGAAAAACATTCCGGTTAGACCTCAATGATCAAGTACCGCCTACTCTAAGATTAGATTTAAGCAGTTTTTAAATAACTTTCCGTTTGAGATATTTTATTAACTTCAGTTCTCCCTCACTTTTCAAACGGGTGTTCGATCGTGGATAAATGAAAATACGTCATACACATTTACGTCGAACACGTGCGAGCAAGGCAAGATGTGTGGACACTACCCGCAAGTGAGTCACGTGGGTTGGTGTACGCGATTGCAATCTTAGTGGAATTCCTTGTCATTGCTAGTTTGTACGGAAGTATAATAATGCACATAATAATAATAAACACAACTATAAGCACAATAATAGGCATACAAACCATAATAGTAAACAGGGTTAAACTGGTATTGTGTGCGTTATTATTATCATCGGCGTATCTCCTAAACAAAGTACGATATCAGTTCGATTTCCAGTAGGTGAATTGAAACTTAATGCTGGTTGAAGGGCGTGCAAAAATTGTAAACTGAACGCAAGTTTTATTTCTTACTCCACTATTAGCAAGTAATCTGGATTCATTCTTTTAAGTAATGAATTCCTAACAAACAAACAAAAGTGGTATGTACTTCAATACAATCACATCAGAAATAACCCTGGTGATCAAGATATCTTCGTTTATATTCCTAAAACTAGTTTCATCTTCGAGATCGGAGGTAGGTTCATGTGTAAGTAAAAGATGCAATGAACCTCAACATCAAATTTCGATTCTTTTCACGACTTTATCAAACCGTAAGTCCAGTAGCTTTAACTCATTGCCAAAGACTTTGGAATATGCACACCGACGTTTTTTGGTCGATAACTTTGTCACTGTGTTAATTAAATGTATCAGATGGAAACCCACGCACCTTTTACGCTGTAGCGTCCATTCGGTAGCTTAAATCATTTGTCACAATGCGAGGCAGTGAACTGAACAGAGCCCACTAGCTACAAGCAGCTGTCCGCTTTCTCGAGAAATGCAATATTGATAATGTTGCAGTCTGACTTTCGAACGTTCACTTGGTTGAAATAACCCAACAATTATAACTGGAAAAGTCTGCATAAATGTCATCATCCTTAGTTCTTTACGCAGTTAAGGAATACTTTTACAACGGAATGTCAAACCAACTCTTCGGAAGCAAGTAAGTTCAGGTTAGTCATTTATCGACACAGACGGGAGAAATTCATGCTATTATACGCCATAAGTTTGCATTCAGCAACATCTGTATGGCTTGGATCCGGTCCTGTCCAACACTAATCCTGTTTGTATAGACTTCGCTGATGCTCATGCATAAACGTTTACACATTAGATGAGGTATATTCACATAAGGCGACCGGGTATTGTCAGCTTGCATTCAGGTTGCATTATTAACGGAAGGAAACTCCGAGCGTAACAGTGCTGACGATGATCCACGCAGAATGCCTACGTTGTTTTTGCTCGGCTTAGATGACAGTTTGATGAAAACGCCAACGATATTTAAATCAGAACATGATGCATAAATTGGATGGCCGGTCTAATATTGGTCAGATTGATATCCAAAAGTTACCAGATTGATATCAAATACATAATGTTTTACGCGTCCTTAACTGACTTGTAGCTATGTTGGTCTTCCCCTTATTTCTTCTCTAACTGGGTGCATAACAGAGAAGTAGGAATTCCACAACATGCATTTCCTAAGCTCGTGGGTTTGAGCTGTGCGCGCCGTCATTATTTTGGCGCTGCACAAATGTTTTCAATGAGATTGCATATTAGTGGTCTGGGAAGAAACTGTCAAAATATTCCCGATTGACTAGGCAGAACATTTATGCTCTGTTACAGGAAAAGTGTAATCAGATTTCAATGGGGTTTTACTCAACTGACGTCGCACTGAACCACATACTGTTCTTTGTCGGAAATATCATCAAAAAGATTATAGTAACTCATCAAGTTGAATGCTCCAACTGACAATGTAGATGGTACTATACTGTTCGTCAAACTCGCCAGCTGAAGTAAATTCACAGCCTGCTTTGACTATTTTGGGGTTTGAAATGGTAACTAACTGTTACAGACGGCAGATTATGTGTCCAAAGGGTACATTTTCCGCTCTTCTCTGTAGGTCACGTCTCGTTCAATTGAATACTTTCGGTAACCGACATAAAGAAGATTAATATTTGTTTCAGAATGATAACCCAAGACAATGCAATGTCGGTCAAAGTTTTTCTTGTCACACAGAACATTCTCTAATTAATGAGAGATCGTCTTCAAAATGATCCCGCGTCGCATTGTTTTGACAAGTTGTCCTATTGTTTACATCAGTTAGTATTGTGCTAACTTCTTACAGCTCATTTTTCCCATTCAACTTAGTTGGTGTAATCGCTGGCTGTTATGTACCACGTCTGTGTACATGGTGAGTGTTAGTGTGTCGCCACTAGTTATTTGCTTTACCGTGAGGATGCGCCCACAACATGTTGACTATTTTTCTTTACTTGGCGAGCCAACATCCCACATTTTCAGCTCGTTACGGTTAACTTTCTGGCTGTAACACCAACCATATTCGAGCCTTCCATTACTTTTCTGATGACTATTTAGGCTCCCGCAGTTTTACAACAAGCATTCCGTCATTTCCAGTTTAAGAGGCTTTTCCTATATTATCGTCAGCCCATTATCCCATGCCCGTATCACAATGTCAGCTTAGAAATCTCTGAGTACTTTCAACGGCTTTGGTGACCTGACTATTCTTAGACCGTTAGTAATGTGAATAAATGCGGACCGCTTAAGTTGCATCACCCGGTGGATTACTGCAAGAGATGCTTTGGATATCTGCAACCTGCTATCCAAAAATGTGAGTAGTGCCGATAAAACTGAATTTGGAAGTGTGAACGAAATTGTTATTCGTTTAAACTTTTCGTAATCAACATTTGTAGCAGAGTACTGCGCATGTGTGACATGTCAACGTTTTGATGATCTAGTCCGAATTATCCAAGCATTTCATAACAGCAGAATTATATGTCGTAACTTCATTTGGTCACTACATCAAGATAGCCTAAGTATACACACGTCAGTATTTCAGTAGCATTCAAGTGTTATCTTTGCGAGCCTATTCTTCACAATCAGGCGGATGCACTAAAGTGCCGGTTGATATATATTTTATTTGCGAAGTAAAATCAGGAGTGTGTTTGGCTTAATTAGCACATTGTTGAGACTTCATTACGCTCACCACGTAATGATGGTCTTCACAAACTGAGATAAATAAACTCAACTGTCAAACGTACGCCCGAGGGGAACTGTGCAAACATGTCGTACTCTAATTTATGTTCACTAACATTCCTGAGATTGTTGTAATAAAACTGAGGCTCCATACTGCTCAAATACTTTAGCCTTGAAGTTACAACAAAACGACATTCATTTGTATCAAACAAATCCACAACCTCTGCTGTTCTTTTGTGGGCAGTAAAACTAGTCGACCCACTGGCAGTTACTTCCGCATTTTTCAAGCAATTTGGCATATCGCAACTTCTTACTCATAAAAGAGCACAACAATCATCCAACAGGTAGTAGCATATCTATTAATACTAATTGCAGTATTACGCAAGAGAAAACTCTCATATGTGAAGTATTTCGCTCGGAGACCTCTATTATCAGTTTGGAACACTTTCAATTAGATTGAGGAATGGAATGAACTCAGTTTATTCAGAATAAAACGGTACTACGTTTAGATTGGACCAGAAAGTTGGGGGTTAATGAATGAGTGCATATGGTGCCAGTAAGGAACGCAAACCGTCTTTTAGAAACCTTCAGATACTTCAGGCGCAAATAAAAGTATAATCTACACCGAGCACAACAATCTGAGCTGAGGTTCACTAGATTGAATTAAAAGGCTCATAGTTCAACAAAGTTTTGCTTTCTGCCAAGTACACAGTATACAGGTAGCTGTGGACTTGTCTTCAAGTGACACGCTGTTACTGTTGGAGTTATCTTTACTGAGTCAACATTAGAGGTGAAAATAACATAGTTCGACAGAGTTTTCTTACAAATCCTGAGGTTGATTTCAACAATATAGTGGACAAACCACAACATTCAAAGCGAATCCATTACAAGTAATGAAACAAACGCTAATTGGCTGGAAGATGGAATACTGGAACAAGGGAGGACCGAAATTTTGAGGATACCAAAACAATGCACCAACCGGATGTTCTTTCCGTGAATATAATTCTGTTCACTTAGGTTTCACAAAAGCGGTCTCGATGGGAGAAAAATGGTTTTGTACTAATCAAAGCGTTTCTCGGCATTTGTCATCATGGTTTAACTGATGACTAGAACTTGATAAGCTTACAACGCCTCAGTTCACATGCAATGAAGTTGTTGAAACCGACGTATGTCGGATGGCGGAGTGCAACTAACTTTACACTGGAGTCTTTCGTTTTGTACACCAAGTTTTCCATCTTTCTGTTTCATAGTTCTGTGGTATTAACTCACCCGCCACAATAACAGGCGAGTATTGCTCAATGTGGGGCATGTATATTTCAATGACCAAAATTGAGCTAAAATAGCAAGAATGGTGTCACTATAAATCCAGGATAAATTAGACTAGTATATCTATACCGATCCTCTCAAAAAATTGGGGCTGCGGTGTAAATTGTGTTATAATTATATCGATCCGCCTCAGTGAGAATGAGATTCACTCACCCTAGCGAGATTAACTGGAGTAATGACTGAGAAGGCTCTTGTTGCATGAGTTTGTTATGATTCAGTGCACCGCGTATATGGACACTTCATCCAGCAGACTAACCAGTTAGCAGCTTCCATACTTTCCTCGTGGTTACCGATTCTTTTAAGATGTAAGAGAGTCAATAGTCTGCGTAAGCACTTATTCTACAACATCTCATGCTCTTCATTTACAACATCATATTCACGTATATTGATTGCCCGGAAGTATTAAAAACAATTCTAGTGGCCAATCGTCACTCATGTTTCTCGTCCACTATAATCAGAGAAAACTTTGTGACAATGCAAACAATGGGTTAACCTACACGAGAAAACTACGTGTAGTTCGGAAATTTGTTCTTTTTAGATGAAAATCTGTTGAACGTCGAACGCTCTGAGCAAATAAATAAGAAGAATAATCCAGAGATCATTCGTTGGACCGGAATTTGATAACCCTGTGACTGTACAGTTGGAAGCGTCCCTTTCGTATGGTGTTTGTCCGGGTTGATTTCCCCTGATAACATAATTAAATAAACAGAGAACACTTCTTTGATTAAAAATAAGGTAGATAAAGCGTTTATTTAAAAACATCTTGAAGAAAACTTTGCTGAACTGGAGGGCCGTCAAGAGAATCTGGAAATAATTTTTTATACTGCTATGGTTGTTTCACCAGGTAAGCTTCTGTGTCTGCAAGTAATTTTATACCATCACTGTTAAGTAGCGTGTGGACAAACTTTGATCTTACATGTTTCGTTGACTTCCTGATATACAGTATATTCAGAATTCACTTTGCAGGTTAATGTTCACAGTGTATGCAGTAGTCATAAATTATGATCCCAAATAGACTCATATATTCAACAAGTTTGTATCGTACGGTAACGTGATTGACGTAGTTACGATCTCGATCATCAGGCGCTGTTAGCCATGGTACACGTGCTCAATGAATTGACGCTATTCTGACGAGTTCCAAATATCTAGATGCTGACCTTAATTGGATAGCGTATCGACTGAGGTTAGTGAAACCAGATGGTGATCATGTTAAATTTTGATTAACCAATCATGGAATAGCTTTAGGATAGTTCATGAAATTGTCTCCAGTCGTTGCTGGTACGGAAACAACAGAAATGTAACTTACTCGGGACCGTAGTTGCAGACAAAAAACGTATCATTTGAACAACTGGATTTTCCGCAGCCAACTCGAGTTGTTGTGGCCCACATGATCTAATAAAAGACATATGATGTGCACATTATATACAATGTGGGTTCATATTATATAAACCACTTCAAATTTTCTGTCAGTAAGTGGCCTACAACTTCCTTATTAATGAATGGTGTGAATTGTTTCGGGATTACATTTCCTTCCAGGTGATGGCTAGCCCTAACTACAAATATGACAGGTAACTGCATTTTCTATGAGATTTCGGGTGTTTGCATTCATTTTTCTATTCCGCCTCAATATTATATGATGTCCGCACACCATTTCTTGGGATCACATCGTAAAAAAGACGTAGATTTGTTTGATCTAGTAATAAATATTTCACCGCGATTGCATTCAACGTGCACTCTTCCTGGAATTGACGCAACCAGGAACACGAATTTTAAAGATAATTTGACATATTATAAAACCTATGTAAATAACAAAATCTTCAAAGAGTTAAACGTTGGGAATATCTGGAGTATACTGGAAATGCATCACAACTTCGAAAAAACAAGTGAATACACAAGTACATTAATACGTCATCCAAAAGAAGCTTTGATAAGGCGCCACAATCAAACATACGCCAGACATTACCTGCCTTGTGGTAAATCTACCGAATATTGACGTTCGTTTACGAGATATAAATTCCCCTGCATAATTCATATGTTCACTGCAAAAGTGGTTGAAGATGGGTGCAAAATGAGTGTAAGCATATAGGGTTGTGCTGGAATCCCAGAATGTTGATCGTGCGCCACTCGAATCAAGACGATTAACAAGTCAACCACCACGCCTCGACCGACAGTCGTCAGCTGTAGTTGACCCTCTAGAAGGATGATGCTCTGAGACCACTAATCCGAACATGAAAGAATGTTGTTGAGCCAACAATCTTGATCCCAATATTTACGGCCATGTAAAAAAGATTTGTGATACCGTCGACACCAGATAATCCGATAATTGTGACTGAAGCTTTTGCCCAATATGTTCGCCAAGTCACTAGCAGCTGCATTTCAATAGTTAAGTTCGTCGAGGCCTTAATAATAGCAAGATAACAATCATCGTTGAGGAACAACAAATTGATGACACCGAACCTCGGATTCCCCACCTCTCCACTCGCACCAATTGACGCCGTCAACCTATGGCAGTTCAGAACTACTGCGGAATGTTTTATCGAATAATTGTTTTCTGACTGCATATAGTGAGTTAGTTCAATTGATGGCTGAAGCTTGACCTATGTCCTACAACCGTTTTTAGGTGACCACGAACGTGAGGCTGATTTTCGATTAAAACTGATCCCGATTGAATTGTGGTGTGCCAAATGTAGCCATTCTGCAGAGTTAGGGCGCACAATGACCGATTTATTAGCAGCGAATTCGGATTAGCCTGGCAAATAAAGTGCGCACAGAAAAATGCACTTATGTCATCGGTTTTTTAAAACAGCGATAACTTAAGAGAGTTATCACCAACCGTATTACCACGTGATTCAGTGAGCATTGAGATCATACAGCATATATAATGCGATGTAGTTTGTGGAATTTCAAGAAGGATAGTGGATTCAGTGTTGTCGGATATAATTTAACTGTTGATCTACAGGATCGCATCAATAACTATCAAAAAGATGGACTTTTTTATAGTACAACACTCAACTAGTTAACCTTTCTGAAGAAACTGGGGAACAGCCTTCCGTAAGCCTCCAAAGAATCGTGCACCAGCTTTCGGCATTATGATTGTCTGTAACTTTATAGAAATCCGTCCCTTTACTAGAAGAATTACTCATACGCTACAACCTAGCTCGGGGATAACAAACACCATATCGGAGGGAACTAAAGACAAGTCCACTAAACGTTAGTTCTATAGATATTCTGATGATGTCAAGTTGCTAAGACAACTTATAAGAACAAGTGGATATAATGAATCAGCACCCAAATACTTTGGTCTCTATACTAATAAACCTTGCTGGGTACTTTTCAAATGACTTGACTAAACACAGTGTTTCATCACTAACATACCTGTGTATAGTTGTCGCAATTGGCTCCATAAGCGCAGATCATCCGAAGATGGTCAAAATCCTCGTTTTCCATGATCCACATTTCCAAACCACTTTTTAGATAAAAAGAATGCATTTGATAATAATAGTTCCATTCTACAACCTCTGCATCTTATTATATTGAAACCAAAATGATACTTCCCATAAAAAATGTGTAATGAATACTTGCATTAGAATTGACATCTCAGGTTTACTCTCGGCAACTTATGACAAGCTAAGTGCTCTGAACTTCAAGAGTTTATAGGTAAATTTAGTTAGTCGGATGTCTCCGATAAACGTGTGAGTTTATATCGCGATTAAAACAACTGCATGATCATTGTGCCTCGTAAAGCATGAGTTAATTCCAAGGTCGCCACAATTCCTGTACAAGATAGGAAATCAAGTAAGAGCGTACATTTATTACATATTCACCTAGTCCGAACATCATTATACTAAACCGGTATGCGACTTTTGGGTTATCAACTGTTTCAGCAAGTTCGAAGTGCATTCATTTACCTATTGAGATAACTGTTTGTCTGTTCTGCTAATGTGAACATCATGGCAACTGCAAGTGAACTGGTAGTTAGCCGAAACCGTGTTCGTGATTTTAAAGAAATGGTCGTTTGGTGTTGTAAAATTATCGTAATTGGGAAGACGCCTACGTACGGCGCAGTGCAATAATCCATCTTACTATGAGTTTCTATGAATTTTTGTATATATCCATTTGCCAGCAACATTTGTTTGCGTCTATTGTTCTGTCTACAGCCTAACAAAGATCAAAATAATCCTGACTATATAAAGTAAGGTCATACCTACGCGTTGCATTATCAAGATAAACCTTGAAAACTGTAGATATTGCCAACCCAATATTACATTGCGATGGACTGATCGTTGTAACGTCCCATTCCCTTGCTTGGTGATGAACATATCTAAGAAATGTAAACTATCGTTTGATTCCATTTGTAACATAAACATAGGTTACTGTGTCCTTGACCTGTCTGCCACTAACTGTCTGTCACGTATAACCTGCATATTTTACGTTTGCGAGTGATGAGAGTAATCGAAGTGTAAACAAATCGCAGTGTATCTTCTTTCCTTACTGATGGAGTGATTAAAAAGAACACATTGTTTCAGGTTTCTACATAACTTCTGGTGCTCTATGACAATCTAGCAAATACATGACGAAACCACATATATACAACGGAAATCATTTCATCAAAAGGAGACTTACGTTTCAACTGAATCAGCCAACACAATATTCTGACCTACTGTTGAAAATTCATCTACAGCGCGTTCAATTTGACTATCGTGATTCCCTTTGCATGTGTCTGCTAAAAGTTGGGCACTGTCTTGCAACGACTGTAACCAAGTCTGTTAATCAAGAGGTTAATCAACAACCGATTAACCCAAAGCAAACGGGTACTAAAAACATTAACAAAATTTACGTAGGATTGTTGTTGGCATCGTAGTCTACCAGTGTTTAGTGGCTTGATAATAAAAGTATAGACTATTCAAAACCAACTCCCCAGTTTGAGTGTGTAGCTCAATTTAGTTTCAAGTGACAGCGCTCGGTTGGTGATCCACAGACATAAATTCTAGGTAAGAAAAGAGTTAAGTACCTTTTATTAAATATCTTCAGAAATGTTAAAAGATGGTGCAACATATTTTGTTAACATCTTTTGCGAATCAGCAGAAGACTAATTAATTCGCACTATATAAACGTGATAGAGCTTTTAAACAGAAAATGTGTAATGCAGTTGGATTAGTAGAGTGTAAAATGGGAAGTAACTGTGTGCTGTGAACACAGTTTTAGTCAACATGAACAATTACATTGGGCGATTACGTCCGTACGCGCAGTTAAAAATGATCATAATTAAAAGCACTTAGCAGTAGCGTTGCTACTGGTATCCGGAAAACGTCCACTCAATAATAACACCAACCGACAGTATGCATACAAATTTAACTTCATTGGTTCGGTTTATTTATTCGTGATAAAACGTTTAGTTAAATTGTCGTATATGGATTCAACAACTTGCTTAGATGTGAAAACATTATCTGATCGTTAGGTTCTGCAGAGTGTCAGCATTGTTGTTTAACTCAGTTATTTACGGGTAATCGGCTAGACACTGTTTCAAATATTGACTTTGGCCAACGAGATGCTTTTCTGGCCGATACACCGTGAGATACACCCTTCGGATCCCGGTAAGTATTCACAGTTATTTATTTAGAAAACCTAACCAACGTTTTGAGACGGTTGGTTGGCTAACATCTACTGACTACGCATATAAATTCTGAATCACACGGAGTTACTATGAGCAGTTTACATTGATGAAGATCGTCGCGAGACTTCTAGTGTTTTGTTCATTGACCTCTTCCATGAAGTGTTGACATAATTTCTTGCGGTGCAGGATGCTGATCTCAGTGAGACCAGAAAACCTTTATTTCAAGAATTAAGATATCTCACCGCATGTCGGTAAAACCGATTCTCATTCGCAGCAAAAAACTAATACACCGAATATGTTAGTGCCAGCTGGCCTCACTCCAGGATGTACATCAGTGATCTGGTTATTGCTGATATGTTTTTCCACTAATGTACAATCTACTAGTTTCTAAGATACTTGTGAGAAGATGGTTTTGAGGTAACTTCGGAAGAAACAAGTACGGGGAAATTAGTAGGAACTCGCGCAAAACTCGTGCGAAGTTCTGAACCATGACAACTGTCACATTTATTAAAATTAGGCTTCCAGTAAAACTGAGAAGATTATGATTGTGACAAACAGTGGCCCGTTCAGTGTTTGGTCTTGTTTAGATGTTCATATTAATTCGAATCAGTCAGTTGAGTCTCTATTTCAGCTATCTTGGTATAATTAAGTAACTCGTTCGCATTTTTTCCCATTTGTCCTTATTAATGAACTTGACTCACTGCAACCCTCGTAAACGAATACGTGTACCTGAGAAAATGTCGAAGCTTGTTAAATGTATTTGTACTGCGTCAGCTTGGTGACTAACACTGATTCAGGTATGGAAGTGTAGTCCTGTCTAAATCTTAGTGTAAAACACTATTGTTCACTTTACCGAGTCGTATGAAGATGGCGAGCTACTCAGCATCATTGACAGTAGCGATTGGTAGTGTTTTTTATTTGCAGTTTCATTGTTAAAAGTCCCTTATGAATGGATGGTTGAAGTTGACAGATGGCGCTGTTTATCCTTGCACGACTTTTGGGAGATCTGAGGAGTGGTAATCGAAATCTCTGCTGAAAACATATGGTGATTTTCATAAAAGGTCATAAAAGGTTTCTCCTGTCTCATTTCTTATTGTCAGTATGGTCACAACTCTGGTTGTTCATATATATGCGTTGTCCATGTAGTGAGATAGACAATTCAGTCAGCCTTTTCAAAGTTTGTTTTAAAACGTGGCGCTTTAAACAGGTTATAGCGAATAACAGAGAGTAATTAAACATAACACGACAAAGGTGGCTAAGGGGCGTTTTACGTTTAAACAAGCAAGGTGATAACTGTTAACTCAAGCCAGCAACTTGTAACCAAAATCAATGCACCAAGTATTACACACGCTTGCCAAAAATGTTTTTATCAAATACGTAGTACAAACATCATCTATCGAATAACTGGATATCACTGTCGAACTGCACCTCATGTCTAGGGCTGTTCGCTAGAAGCCGACTGCATATTTCGCTTCAAAATATTTTCACTAGTAAGTGATGCGCATATGTACTTTACATGCTAAGTAACCACAATTCTCCAATGCATCACACCAGTTAATTTCATCGGCATACTCACCAAATTTGGCATCGGTCTGGCTGTTAGTGGCCCCGACAATGAGCAGTCGGCTAAAGATGTTCTCAATATATTATGTCGCGTTAAAATATCAGCCTTTTCTTCATCGAGTAGCACACCTATGACATGAAGTGAGAGCCACACGGGACTGATCAGATTTTGGATAAAAATATACCACAGCATATCTCAAAAATTCCTTGTGAATAGTGTGTGAGACTTCCAAGAGACCCCTATATACGTGTTATTGAGTGTGCAATATAACGAGGGACTGTTACCTGTTCGATACTCTACAAGATCTTTAGACGTTAGCAAGGTCATAGCGAAATCTTCAAGCAATAGTCTTGTAACTCAGCACATACCTCTTTTAAGATTGAAAATGAAGGTTTGCTGAAACAGCGCAAGTCAACAAGATCAAGTACGCATGCACACTAACAACAATGTGACACATGTAGCAAGTGTCAGCTTTCATTGATAGCTGTCTGACCTCAGTAATCTTGGCACTCATTATTCGTCTGTAGATCCTTAACAAGATGAACTAGAGAAACTTGTCAGAATAATCGATGAGCTTTTATCGACATTAATCGTCAACGCTGCTACTAGTTGATTGTACTGCGCAATACTTAGCGAGAGGCCGACAACTGCAGAGTAGCTGCGCGTTTGAATAACAGAAATTACATTCTGCTGTGAACATTCGGGGTATTTGTGTCTATTGTTCAACGGACATGTTAACTTAAGCCAGACTATATTCAAACCATAACTAGTATGAAAACTTTTTATCAACGCATTTAATAATGCCCAGGATTATGCCTCTTCCGTTCGGCGCATGGCACCGGCACACAAATTAACTTATTTTCCCGTATGCTCGAAATATATATCGATGAATGGACCTGTAGAGTCGCTTAAACGTTGATGACTACTGTATGCGCGATGGCTGCAAAGTTCTGCAGTTTTTGGTTGATTTTGAACCGATTCGCTGAAGAGCCCCAATCGGACAATTTTATAGTACTGACGGTTCATTAAAATAAACAGTGCAGTGCAGAGCACATTGACCTGACGAATTAAACGAAAGTCTTTGCCTTCTGTTTTACACCACATTTTGATTTGCAGTGTTCCTAACCAATCAATCTTCTGAGTCGTTAATATCAAACATCGTCCCATTCTTCCGTGAAATTAGTCTAGTACACGAATATCTACAGAATCTCCGCGAAGAAATTGGACGCACGGGTTTGGAAAGGGTCTAGTCTGTTTTCCAAACTGTCTTCACCATTCTACTACGCCGCCATAGATAATTCGGGCAAGAAGCATTGCTGCTGTCACTGAGAATTACAACCTGTGTTACCCTTGCTATATTTGGTGAGCAAGGTCAACACAAGGCTATTTTTTGCTGCAGCTTTAAATCCGTCCATTGTGGATGACGAAATCGTACGCTACTGGCTTGTGGCGGAGAAGACAAAGCGAACGTGGAGTATTTTATTGCAAAACATGTCGGAAGAATACCCGCTTTAATCTCCAACACACGACGCCCTGAAAAAGACTGATATATGATGACCACTGATGGAAAAATAAGATGACCTCCGAACACAACAAAACAGAATACTTCAAGCCCCAGTTTGAGTTTGCCATTCTATCGCTAGCAAAAACTACGGTGCGGTGACGAATATCGAGCGTAGAATTTCTATCTATAAATTCTGTAGGTATATTTTACAGAACAGACAAAGCTGGAAATGCGGCAATCAGGCGTCATTTGTATCACACTGATATTTGAACACAGGCTGTCTGCGAAATGAGATTATGTCTCATTTTGCGCGTGCTTGATTGTTTCCTTATGAAGAAAAATTATCAAGTATCCGTGATGCAATTCATCAAACCCCATGAAACTGGACTGTGTTTTGATAGGTTGTCAGTTCCTAAGAAGATTGATCGTGTGGGTGCAGAATCACGTTTAAGCAATGAGAACGTAATAAAGACCAGTGATTTCAAACCCTCATTCTTGTGTACTGACTGGGATATAAAATCCGGAGGAACAGGCTCATAAATTATACGCGGAATCAGTGTAAATGATGGCGTCTGATAAAAACACACTGGTTCATACGGTCAAACCTGAGGAACAGAGCTACGCACTGTTGGCCAAATCGCACTATCAGATAAAGTTGTAGCGTTAGCGAGTAAAACTTATAGTTAAGCAACGTTTACTGCTAACGTTTCCGCATGTTTTCTTAGTCTACACAGTCGCTACGAATACAAACATTTTTAAAAACCTCCGAGTGTTTTTCACATACAGTACAGGATTTTTATTGTCCATTGCTTTGAATACAAAATGAGTTTGTTGAAACGTTTGGGAACAGTACAATTTAACAATAATTTACATATGTCTGGCAGTGTTTTTTGATACTGAATTTCACGCTCTGAGATGTAAACGCTATCCTGGTAACGGAGGTCGTGAATAAGACTGTAATATATTGCGCATGAGCCTGTTTGCGTGCTAGAAAAGCCCAATCACCTTGGCATTATATTATCCAAATGATTGAATGCGACTATAAGTTGGCCACTCACCTTGACCTACTTGCGACTGGGTAGTAGTGGGAAGTTGATTCACCAAATTATTGGCTTTATCTCCATTTTTATCCCACAAAAATTGTAGTTTGCTTAGAATTCCAGTTGTCACTCAAAAGGTTTTGTATCCACCCTTAACGGAGATGATTACCAGTTCGTTTGTTTTTATGGGGTCTGATTACAATTCGACGCGACTGTCCTGTTATGGTATGCATCGCACCGGAAGACCACACCAAATTTTCTCCGTGTAACGTGCATTGTGTTGTTGATGGTCTCAAAACAGTCCTGTATTTCCACCCCATGTGACATAACTGATCAAAAATTACCACACTTTTCAAATCGTAACAATCCAGTTTGACTTAACAGTTTCTTTACTTCACTGGTTTGTCTATGTACGTTTACCATCGACTGACTAACGTCAGGGTTAAACCAAACGGCTCCATCCTCATAAACAAAGTGGAAAGCAAGCTATGACTCAAAAAGCCTTCTGAGAATATTTGAGAAATTTCAGTATATTTTCCTCTCCTCGCTACCTGTTTTTCCATCTCCATAGTGATCCCATGCAAAATCAAATATTTCGTAACCAATTTTCTTCACCACGTAGGTTTTATTTCCATCAGAACGTTTGCTGCGATAAAACATCCATTTATTTTTGTTAAAAGACCAAAATAGTAATTAAGCCTGTTTGAAAAAGTTTCTCCTCTGCATGCAGTCTTCTTCAGTGTAGCGAAACCCTCGAATTTTATGCAGTAAATTAGTTTGCAACTTGCCTACTTTACCACAGCAATATTTATGCTGTCTATTGAGTTAATGGTCACATTCATTCTGAAGGCAATAATGGATTCTCGAGTAAAGATGGTTCGCATAATCCAGTAACTACTGCGGACAGGGCAATAATTTTACCTGTTCAAGTGGGCTAACGGCATACACAAAACGTTCACATGTTTAAAACTGACGCGTCTCAATTTCGATACACAAAGAACACAAATAATACCTTGTTTACATTTCACTTCGTTAGAACACGAACGCACTAAACTCGGTAAGCCATCCAGTAACCAAGACTACCGCACATACATAATACAGTACTCAGTTAAAAACGTAACTGGTTTAATGAAGGGAAATTCAAAACTGACAATTATGTGGTTATAATTATCATACACTTGTATATATGTTTTAGATCCCCTTATTAGCAACAGCCTAAATGGAAATCTATGGGTGCACAGTGTGTACACTTCTTTTCCTGAATTGTTAATGATCCTATCACGGTTGCCCTCTTCGTCACACTCACAGCCGGTTCGGCCCGAATTTTGAGTAGACTCATAAGCGGAAACAATATAAGCGCGCGAAACTTCGTTCCAAACATAAATGGTATACAGTCAGGTCAGTGTACCAGCGTTACCTTTGAACGCTCAACAACTCAAGTGTACAACAGATCCAGAAACTTCGCGAGGTTTCCTACTGGTTGGGTCCATTAACGCAATGAAACACAACCCAGAGAAATTAGCAATTAACAACCTTCTCACGGAAAAAATCTTTGTGAAACCCAATTTCGCATTTCACGTCACTCTACTCACATGTTTGCAGTAGTATGCCCTTATCTTCTAATTTAACGTGACACGTCTGTTTGCTACGCTTGGGCTTACTCCCAACATTTATTTCTTTTCCATAAACTATGCATCGGCCGTAAACAATTTAACTGCATCCAAATGTATTATTCATATTCTGATTTCTACCACAATCTACCACATTTGTTTATATGTGTAAAAATAACGCACTACATATTTTACCGTTGAAATTAACTGGACGGTTTGTCACATTTTCGCTGCACTGTATATGCGTTTGTAAACCTGGTCGTAAGTTACCGTACATTTAAATTGTTTAGTATTGTATTTGTAAAACCACGTTTGATAACAGCATATATATTTACGTATAGTCTTCTGTCCTCTGCCCATTTTAAGATATATATATATATATATCCAGCCCAGAACGTGCGTGAGACTAAGATACCTGAACGCATAATTCGAATCTTCTGGCAATTTAACAGCCCTCTTCTGTTTTTTTGGACTTCGTTGGTGAACCATCAACAATTTTGTGAAGCCTAATGACAGCATTGTGTTTTTTGACGTTTTCACTGCTTTCGGGATCTGCTTTGCATTGTACATTACAGTTCGTGTATGAGTGACCTTAACGAAAGTGCATCTATTTGTTGTACGGTAATATTACTACGACTGATATAACTCGTAGGTTGATCCAAATACCAGTAATATTTATCGTCCAAGTGAAGCTTCCCAACGTTATATCCAAGTATTACGAATGACTGTTGATAGGTTTTATTCGTGCTGTCGAAATACTTTCACAATGAAAGATTTTCCAACTTTAACAACGCTAGGTTCACCACAATTGACAAAACCATACTGCACACTACCAGTCCAGCAGTCGCCAGCATTTTGACATTCCGTAGTGTAGAATGAAACAGAGCAAACGGGTTGAAATATATTTTGAGGTAGGAGGAAAGAGAAATTAAAGTGTGAAATATTATTGGATTTGCGGACTACAGCTTGAGGAATATTAGACATCATGTTGCTGAGCAGGATTTACCTGGACTGCACCGTTTTCCTTGTCAACGTTTGTTATCCTCAATTAAAATATTGTGTGAGTAATGGTGCATGTAAAGAATATGTTAATGTTGAAATCTGCAACAGTTTTAATGTAATTAATATGGCTACCGATGGTTTGTCTGTGCATCGCGAATATATATGTCAACAGATGCAAATACCAACTCAACGTTTTTGGGATGATTACGTAAAGTGAATAAGATCACTTGTGAAATTAGGAAAAGACAAAGGCGCTTAATCCAAGGCGACTACCGAAGAAAGTGACGTGAAATAAAACATTCACGGAAAGCCAGGTGACGCGTTTGTAATCGCGCTTGATAACAATCCAAATTCCCTTCCTTCATGCAGCGAGTTCGGAGGCAAATATTCAACTGCCAGCATCACGTTTATAAAACATACAGAAGAAGGAGAAAGTGACTGAAACAAAATCGAAGGATATGACACAAAAGATGACGATAACTCTAACGCAGTGTTGAACACCTTACTTCAAATAATCGAAAACATGTGAAGTAGAATATTTAGTAGGATTAAACATGTGAGGGTTAAAAAGCTTTTCGAGCAGAAAAGAGGACTACAGATCAAAGATCTTGAGAATGTTGAATTAATGAGTAAGGAGCACTTTACTGTGAGTTAGATACAATTTTGCCTAAATAGTGAATACGAATTTCAGACAGGACACAATCTGTGGTTAACTATGATGCATGTGGAGACTAATCAGTAAAACGCCACGTTTCAACCGACCACACTCATAATAGTCGTGTACGGGGTGGACTTGCCTTGGTGAACCTTGAACATAGTAAAAACGCTGCAGAGCATTGACCAAGATTCACCCGTGTAACGGAAGTGCACCACAACAACCTGCGGACCATCATAAACACCCTTCCTTTCATTGGAAACGTATTGTATCTTTAATATTCCTCGTAGTGTTTTTCCAACTGATCTTTGTTTTTTCTTCGAATGTTAGGTGTTTTAAGGTTATGAGAGAGGCGTAATGTGACGATGCTGGTGCAATAGATTAAGGTTGAGACGGTGTTTTGTTTGTTAGAAATCAGGTATAAAGTGGACTCCCGAGTAGTGGTTCTATGGATTTTTAGTAAAATTTAGTCAAAGGTTAAAACACTGAGGTCCATTGATTCACTTCACTAGTAAAGATTGAAGACATAGTTCACCATATGTTAATATTTCGTTTACTGTCTCCAGTCACCAGCGTAAAACATTAGAATATACAGGACATGCGGAAAGTAATAACAATAGAAATAAATGACAATTGGGTTCACATAAAAATGACTGTTTTCAGGTGAAGGGCATAAATAACGGCCAAAAATGGACAGGGTTTTCAGCTTCCGATCTAAACGGAATCAATAAATCGGTAAGTATGACGTGCTGCTCAAAATTCTCCCACACTTTCTCTTCACACCTCATGTTTTGCACAAATTCGTAGCATTTCATTTGAGGTGGTAAATTCACATTTCCGAAAAAGAATATCAATTTCAACCGATATAGTCATTCTTGCTTTTGATCGCGCTCCACGTAAACAGGTAAGCGTAAGCCAAAATCATTAGAATACCTCTTCAGTTTGCTTGCCATATTAGACAGTCAATTGCAAAATTGTCTACAGTGACACCGAAAATCTTACTGTCATGTAGACTTATCCATTAAAGAAGTGTATTAACCTACGGAATAATGCTTACACAATGTACTCAACGTTAACAACTTGCGAATTTACAACGGAAGGAAATAAGTAAAAATAGGGGAATACTTTAGAACCCGTTAACAAATGTTCCATTAACTTGATAGTAAACTATAGTAATGCTCAGTAATACTATTCACGATTTCAAATCAGTTAAATGACTGGAAATTTATCAACTTCGCAAAACAGGTGAAGCAGACGTTTCCGCGTTGCCTAACCACAAGAAGTCCGTTCATTCGGACACTTCAGCAATTTTGTGTCACAAGATCTAAGCTAATGAGATTACTCGACCAGTGCCTCTGCACGCGGTTTCTTAGAAGATTGAAACTCAAAAATTTGAAAATTCATAAATTTGAGCTAACGGACATATGTATTACAGACGTGTTAGCCCATATTTCATGTGTAACATTTTGGTGCATGTCGTAACAGAGAAGTTTTAAATAGGTAAGTACTGAACAATTGCGGACAGGAACGTGCAAACGCAGGTTCACCGGATTGCCAGGTACTTATGAGGGACATATATAGTGTTGAACACGTTATACACAGTATGCGAGAAATAGGATGAGAACTTGCTCACGGGCTTTCACAGGTCTTAGGAAGCACAGATGATCTAGTTACTCCGTGAGGTGCGGAAATTGTTTACATTGAATGATAAACGTTTTCCCTCAGACGACAACATTATGGAATCGTCACCGAAAATATTTACTGATTAAATTCACCAGGGAACAGGAACGTCGGCAAAAGGAAATGACACAAATCATACATTTTTCAATGGCGTTCCGCGCTCCGCAATGCACTCAAGTATAACGCTTTGTAAAGGCCTACTGTAGATCTATAGTACCAATGATAACTAACGAATCAAACGGTTAGGGCACCAAATGTCAAAGGCCAGGGTTGAGCAGTGGTTGTATTTGGATATGACAACTTAGAATGATAAACGTGTGATGTCGCATAATTTAAAAATGTGTGAAAAACCGAATTTTGATTAGTGAGCCTACAACTATTTGTTTCCAGTTACTCTATATAGGCAAATTGTGTTTGAATAGACAGGACCTATTAGTATGGATTGACAGGCTGCAGTCTACAAGATGATACCAGTTAACATTGTGGAGGACCAAGAATTCAGTGTATTGTGTAACGTTACAGCAACATCGTATCCCACTTACAGTAGGGGGTATTAAAAGTCACGTGTCACCAAAACTTGCCGTCTACTATGTAATCTCGAGCTTTCCGCAGCACACCAAACAACTGAGATTAAGACGCTAAGTTCAACCGGTCGTTTTTGTTTCACACAGCGTTGCGCTGAACCTCTACTTCTAGTATACACAACAGTAGAGCTAGTTCAGAATAAGTTTTGTAAATTTCGCTTTCCACTTGTGTCCGCGCTGAAAATCAACTTTTAAGTCATCTGTGGCTCCAGAACCATGTACAATCACTTTATTAAAATCAACGCAATTGAAGCCACACATTTTTAAGGGTTCGTCCAGGTTTTTCATTCACGCCTCGATCGAATACAGTAAATCAAACAGAAGAATTATAAACCGACGACATTTGCTGGCTCCGTCGTCTTCCCAATAGAAACTGAATCACAATTTAGCTCAACTCACTGAGTTTTATTTGTTCTAACTGTTCAAGTGAAATACTCATTGACCAGACATTGTGTCAAGTGATCGTTGCATTTCCTTTCAGTTTCTCATTGTTACATGAATGCACATTTTCAAGTATTTGTTTCCATTTTAGTCACAAGATTTTTCATTATTTACTGAAGCAATTTATTTTGCTGCATTGGACTTTCCATATTAGAATATTGAACTTGATACCAAGAACGTGATTGGCTCAAGTGACCCGGGGAGGAAACCAATATTGGCATTGACTGCTTTTACCGGGGAATTGGTGCGGATAATTCGAGGTGTCAACAGCTCTGCTTGATTAAGATGGGGTAGTGGTCAAAGTGGAGCATAGATCCTCCAAAACGGTTTCCAGTAATCTATCAGCATATAGACGGTATTTATTCTTTTGACAGGTAAAGGGTTCTGAGTGGTTAGATATATCTGTAAACCTCACGTCCCATAGGAAGAAGCTCTGGAATCATGGTAGACTTTCAGCTGTAATGTGAAGGTGAACTGGTTTGTGAAAACATTTTTATTGTTTCAATTACACACATGGCTGGCGGACCCAAGTACGCTGATATGTGTCCCGAACCAAGTAAACGTATTATCGAAACATACGAAAGGAGCAGTGACTGGTGCACAGTTGCTCACCTGAAACAAGGCAAGTGTAGCACTGCTTACAACTCGCAGCAGTCACGAAGCCTAACATCGCCAAGGATATAAAAACAAGATTCCATCGCAATCAGAGGTTGACATGTTGCTGTAGTAGAGTTTCGTAGACCCGACGACTACATAACAGTTTTAAGATTACACGTCAGAGCTGAATTTAAGAGAGATTTATCGAGCACAACGAATGGTTGACACTTGGATGGACAATGCATAACTGTTACGGACGATGTGTGATAACCAATTTTGAATGAATATTCTACTTTGACTTCATTTCTGAAGAAACATAAGGGCTACAGACGTAAAATGACTACTACCACAGCGTGGTATACGTTTAAGTTTAACTTTGGATCTGCCTTCGCCAGCCCTCCACCCTGTTGGTCTCTCAAGACCCACTGTTCGAGTGAGTGATTACCGTGACAGTGAAATGACTGACCTCATTAATCATCCGTTCATCGTTTACTGGCTTGATGATTCCTCATCAAACGAAAGATATAACTGCAATGTACTCAACCTAGTGATAAGTCATTGATAACGAGCTTGCTCACTATGAAATATTGTTCATGACTACGCTGGATATGCTTGGGCGATTTGATTCCAACGGCTGTGAAAAAAAAACAGTTTTGAGATGAATCCAACAAACCCGATTGGAAATTCTTTGAAAAAGTACCGTGAAGTTAGCGCACAAATGGTTGTTCAGGAGTATCCGGAAAAGATATTACTACATGTTGATATCAGTCGGTTTGCGGTTGACTAGAATTTTATAAAATGCGATTCAATGCCCGTTTCTCAATGTACTGACGCATTGCTAGTTAGTCTGGCACGTATGCAACAAAAGGTGCGTTTGTTCAACGAATCTTCTGTAATTCATTTAACTGACTCATTTTAGGAATCAACCATGAAGCCGTTACATCCAACGGAAGAAATAATGCATAGGAAAAAAACTGAAAAAAATAAGGGCATCATACTGGTAAACATTTTTAATACGCTTATTAAAAATGGATGAAATCAATTCGATTGGAATCAAACAACAGATTTATAGAAACCTGCGTTTCGAAATAAACCCAAATGTAGCCAACACTTTTGACTTTCTACGCCTAAATAAACAGGCTGTAATATAAGCCGAGAAAGGGAAACGTTGAACCTCAGAAGACATTATCAGTGTTTTCAGACTTTATCATATAGCAGAGTGGATGTACTGCAGAAACCTCTTTCATATATGGGAACAACATACAACTCGATAAGCGTGCTTTCATGTTTATGACTTGGACAGAAAATAACCACATTAATAATACTAACATATATAATTGATTCAAAATTAAAATCTAAGCAAGTGAACTCTCGTTAACAAAACAGCACAAGTAGTTCGGAGATGTTGCAGAATTACGGACAACAGACCGAGAAGTATGTGTCATAATTTTGTGGAGGGAAACAATAGGATGATCGATTCTTAACACGAAATAAATACAATATGGGTGTATAATGTTTTACCTGCTGAGCGAATAAGGTACAACACAGCTCCACTTGTAAATGTAGCATAACAAACCAGTTTGAGAAAGTTTGCTTCGAAATATTTCTATAAGGTGTGTGCGACCAAAATATCTTATAACTGGCGTTTGCCACTGAACTATGAAAAGGTTAACGGCATAAGAGAACAAATTACAGCAATGTACAATGTAACATGAAACGTTCTCTTCAAGCGTATGAATAAACGCCAATAGTTGGTTTTAACAATTTGACTGAGTCATTGACAAATATGTTCAACAGTTTTCACTAAATTCGAAATTTGTTGAAACAATCATCATTCACATAATTTCTCTACATTGGAAGATCCACTTGAATAATTGAAAACAACCGATGGCACATTATATCTCTTCGACTGTTATATGCAGGGTTGAACAGATTGCGGCAGCGCACGTAATCTGTGTGATCCCAGTTAAAACCACGAACTAAAAGAGGAAATTATCAAGACAACCGTCTTTTTCCTTCCACAAACATTCAAGATGATTGTTGTGACAGTTGAACCGGTAGCTGTGGAATTATTCCCAAACTCGTCAACATGATGTTTGTTCTAGATGTCACCAAACGACTGCATCATGACGCGCGTCATAAGTACACTTGGGCAGCGGATAGGCAGCGTGTGGTTATACAGATTGTGAGAAAACATACGGTGATGTTCAGGAAAGAAACAAAACAACACCTTAAACGATATTAAATTGGATTGGTTTACTATACGCTTTGAGAGATTTTAAACAACTAGGTCAGCCAAAACAGGACGTATTCAGCCGAATAGTAAACAAGGGTGAGTTTGCTGGAACTCTACTCCATACTGTCCAGCATACCTTTAGCAACGTAAAGAGGAAATTTTAGCACATCTCCGTACAGGAAATAACCCTGATATCCTTTTGACTGAAGATTTGTAATGGATTAGTAGCTTCGTATACAACAAGAAACACTGCTATAAATTACTGTTGGTCAGACCAGAATCTTCCACGAGAATAAACACGGAAGCCTTAATGAAATGGTTATGTCATTCCAATGCACAAGGTTATTAACTCCCACTGCATCAAATAGACGACTAGTGCTAATTTGAACAGAAAAGTCTGAAACCAAAAATTATACGGTGAATTCACTTCGTACCCTATCGTTATATGTGAAATTTTGACTGGCAAAAAAACAAATTGAGAGAAAAAAGACTCAAGTGGGATGGTTAAATGCACACACCAAGTTGAATCGTGAGTGATGCTCATGTCGATCACATTGTGAACAAAACTCCACAATGAGACGTACTTGTGAGCACTTGACCTTGTCTCTCATCCACAGTGTCCATGTGAAAGCCGCCAAATCCTTAAACAATGAAGCAGGAGAATTTCAGTTGTTTACGTAATTACGACCAAGTTACCTCTCATCCAAATGCTGGAAGAAATAACCCGATAAATGTCTAATAGCCAGACTTAGTGAAGGCAGGATATGAAAAGTAAATAAAGTTTGACCAGGCTGGCTGTACTGTTTTTCTTTGGATGTGCGATAAAATAAAATAAACAGCCAGCCCCCACATATTAATTCATATATATGTTTACATGTATGTACAGACAATCCTACACTGTAGGGCGACAAATAATTACTGTGTAAAACTGACAGTGAGCATGCCGAGTTTATTCACGACCTGCTTCCAGCAACTTCCAATCAGCGATTTGAGACCAAATAATCTGATGTATATTTACCAGACGGGACAATCACTGTATCTCATTCAACGGTTGACTTGAACAACTGTGGCGATACAAATCCACTTTTGTACTTTTCCAGGATTTCACAAATAGAAGAAACGAGTAGCTCCAGCTGTCAAGCACTAACGTATTATTTTCAAGTAAAGTACATAGCCGTAATAAATCGTAATCAACATCATCCAGCCAGATTAGGACGTAGATATACAGATTATAAATCTTTTCCCAAGTACGTATAGTCCACAGTGAAAATTGGTTTTAGTGGCGTCCTATAACTTCATAAAAATTACAATGCTGGGTGCAGAAAAAATAAAAAAATGGAAGTTAATAATGTGCGGCAACTAAGTGGAAACACACACAGAACAGGGGAAAACAGCGTGACTTATCTTTTGTTCAACTAACTCGACAATTTCGCAGAACCATCGGTTAATTCGCAACAAAAGCAAGAGACCGAA